>CAEFZX010000886.1:0-29727 GCA_903066825.1 Alfaro cultratus | reverse complement strand
GTCGCATAGAGACGTCGGTCAGTCGACAAGACGCGTGGAGGAAATACAATTAAATAACAAAAGAAGGTAGTAACGCAAAGTGATTTTGAAAAGTAACTTTAATCTGATTACTGGATTTGAAATAGCAACGCGTTAGATTACTCGTTACTGAAAAAAATGCTCCGACGTCAGTAACGCGTTACTTTGTAACGCGTTACTGACAACACTGCTCTCAGGTCTCTCAGGTTTTGGAAATGGGCCGACAATCGGCCGACAGCTCTAAGATCGTGTCGTGTGCGCTAGGCATTACACTAAGGAAATGAGGAAGGGAGGGTCAGTGGAGAGCACCGGAGTTGAGCCTTTTTTCATTTAATGTCATCAACTGAAAGAGAAAAAGGCCGAAAGAGACGATAATGCCGATAATTAAAATGATGTCGATAGTTTTAATTTATCGTACGATTAATTGATTTATCGTTTATCACAACAGGCCTATGTACTGCAAGCTCTACACGCACCTTTAAAGAGTCACTATTGGTTGTATTTACGGTATTTACGGTTCTGCTCAAACAGAACAGTGCTTGTTCTGTTTGAGCAAGCAGAACAAGCACTGTGGCTTTTAAACTTGCCTACCTTGGTACACTATTCTCCGAAGAAACATGAGGGGTTAGTATAAATGCTGATAGAAAGGTATTCTCTGCAAGAATACCTTTCCACTTGATAGGCCCTCATACTATTTTAACCTGGCAGGGGGACAGGCTTATAATACAGCGGGAAAACCCTGGACTTCTTTTCTAATCACTCTCCTTTTAACCATGTTCTTCTTTTTAATGTTCTAGCTGTTGTATTTTTTTTGTTTGACAGTTTTTCAAGACCATTATAATCTCTTTTATGCACAGCTGTCTCTACCTGAGAGCCATTCACAACAGCCATCATGACATACGATACCTACCATATATTTGGATCAGTTACCAAATATACTTGATCAATTTGCAGGCTAGATTGCATCGCATTTATTGTAAGCCTAAACTGTAGCCTGTGGTTTGTGTTTTCTATCCATTAAAATGTAACACGTTTAAGAGACTAAGCTCTGTCCCTGAACATCAGTCTTGTTATTGGGCTCTAGGCTCTTATGTGTGCCATTATACTGTGTTAAATACGTTCATTAGGCAGATAACTTTGCGACCTGGTTATTCTGTATCATCTGTATAGTCCAGTTTTGGGAAGAGGTATTTGCATGAAGTTATTTCACCAGCACCTCAAGAAATACCTGGACTTCTTTTCAGGTCTTCAGGATTTCAGTTGGTGACTGAACTGCTTTGAGTTTGTTTCAAATAATTTCAACCTGCAGACAATTCCAGATCTTTAGCTGATGCGTTCCTTTACATTTTATGGCAGCCTATATTTAAAGCTCACAGCTTTACTGTGTCACCGAAACCAGCTTACAGTTGGTTAAGGTGAATCTGGAGTTGACACTGATGGAGAACAATTAAAAATTTTGTGATTGGGACTCCAATTTGAAACTTGCAACTAGTTTAGGAATGTCTTGCTATTATGACGGAATTACAGCGTATATTGCATACTTTATTTTTTCTTTTTTTTTACTAAATCTTTTTGTATGAACATTGTATTAGCATGAGTGGTGTGTGTTTATAATATGGAGGGTAAATGGGGTTCATACTTGGCCCTCAGTCAAGTCCTACAGAGGACTCTCCCTTCTCCATCATAGCTGGATAAAATAGCTGAATCCTTTGATTTGATTCATATATACTGGAGAAGAAATGTGTCTAAAAGTTTCAGGGTGGTGTGGTAGTTCTTGAGGACTAGACTTGGGCACCCCTCCCCCAGACTACTTTCAAAAGTCATTTTCAACATCTGTTAACTATTTTATTTTGAACATTGTACGATAATCAGCTTCACTTGAACGTAGCTCAGAGACCCTAGAGTTAGGCATGAGTTGATAGAAATAATCCTGCTGTCTTGTTGTCTTCTGGCCTGGCTGCCTAGTTTTTTCCACCAGTGTTGGTTCACTCTGCTCTGCTCTCTTTTCAAGAATTAGTCTGTAGTTTTAGCACTCAAACTATTGAAACACAATAAATGTACACATGCAGGCAGTTGCCTTTAACACTCACTCAGATTCTTCTATTGTTTACATAAGGCTTAGGTTTGGCTGTATAGTGTTCTCATTAGCAAGAATTAGCCATGTTGCAGCTAAAGCTAAAAGCAGGACATTCTAAAACTTTTTCACAAAAGGCCCAGAAGGATATGTTATAATTTGTATATGCCTATATACTTATTCTGATGTCAGAATGACTGTGTGTTCTGCAACAGCACAGGAAATCTACGTCATTCTTCACAACTTCTCCTTCTGTTTGCTGATTGGCTCGCTTAAAATTCTACCGGAGGAATCCAGTTCAGTGCAGACAGAGCAAAGAAGAGAGGCAATGATCAGGCTACTTTTTTGTGGAAAAGGAAGAAAAAGTAATTGCACATTTATTGCAGATGGAAAAAATAAACACAGAGTCAATTTGTTAATGTTCTGTTCATCTGATGCAATAAAATCCAATGAGTACATTTTCTCATTAACTGATTACTGCCCATTTGACTAACTGGACCAGAGTTAGTCATTCCTTCTGTTAAATGTTTCTAACAAGCATTTCTCTTTTAGTCCCAAAGGGAAAAAATTGCCAACCTTCTGAAAAGGAAACCAAGCTACTGTATTCCTGATTTGACAATTTCCTCTTCAATAAAGACTCTTAACATTGCTGCAAGGAAGCTGTGTGAATGATAAATCATAGCACTCTTAGTATTTAGCGTGGTGATTTATTTTTGGCAAGTTCTGTTTTTTTGGTTTTTTTGCTGAAAGCTCATCCTGAGCAGAGCCCGACCTTCAGACATGGGGCATTTAACGGCCTCCCTCATCCACATGAACAATGAATGGAAAGAGCAAGGCAACCAGCTAATTTTGCCTATAGAAGCTTTTGTTTTACACTAGTCATCTGTGTGTGTGGCTTTGGGTGTGTGTGCGTGCGTACAGTAGCTTTGCTGTACTCTGTGTGGCCAATCAGCAGAAAATGTCTGAGTGGGGAAGAACCTTCCACATACATCCATGCAGGGTTATTGCTGTGCTGCAGTTCAGCATGTATGCAGTGTGTTAGGCCATGAAAATCAGTCTTATTCATAGTAGAATTGTGTCCAAAGAATAAGCACAAGAAATGCTATTATTTTAAAGTAGTTATGCGTCATAGTGTTGATCTAAGTGGATATAGAAATGGTAGTCATAGCAACCGTTGAGTAATCAATGAACTCTAAAGGGGCTGCATTATGTATTTTCTAGGTACTTAGTACCATTTTATAACATAATCACGCAACTGTTCAGTTGTTATACAAAATGCTACACATATCAAATATGACTTAAAAGAAATTTTACTTTGCAATTTAACACCTTGAAATTGGGCCTCCAACGTTTTAAAAGTTTGAAACTTCACATCTGGATTGTCTAAGGAAGTGTTCCGCAACTAATAGTCCGACTTGCAGAAGGCAGCCACTGCCAATGAGGCTAACAAAAGAAGAAAAAGTCATCTCAGTAGTGAGTTGTCGTCTTCCTCCAGGAAAGCTACCTGCATGACCTGAGCTCACCTGCGCTTACCTCAGTTTCACCATCCTTCTGCAAAAAAAACTTGAGCCTTTACTCAAGCCAACTATTCCAGACAGTGTTTGGGATAGTTGGCTACAAGATTAGGAATAGTAGAAATCAATGTCCCCATGAACAAAGAGTCAGCTATCAGAGCAACAGAAGACGGCAACAAAGAAAAGGTTCTCTAGGAACATGCAGTGTGTGTATACGTGGGACGCTGGGACTGTCCAAGAAGACTCTCAGATTCTCTTCCCCTCCTCTAAAGAAGGGCCAGGAGAAATAAGATGTTCCTACTGCTTCATTCAAAGGATCTAAATTAGTGGCCAGGACTCACCCAATGATGCTGGAGAAGCATATGAGAGTTAGCATCACTGAACACCAGGTTCTCTTGGCCTGTGTCTTCAGGCTAAGAGACCTGAAGCTCTGAAAACTGAGCACAGCAGTCTCCATTAAGGTGCTTTCTACTGGCAAGTTGCTGTAACCTGAGGCAGATGATTTGCTTTATGCTGGAATCATTCAATGAATCATTGCAGCCCCAGTTCTAGGACAGAATTTTGAGGACAAGACGTGGACACTCCTGTCCGATTGCCTTCATTTCCAAGTGTCACTTCTACTGAAGAAATTAACTTCTTGCTGAAGACCAGTGATATGGTTTATTAGGGCTCTAAAGTGTCATCAATTTAGGTGCACGATTTCTCAATAGTGCACCTAAAAGAATTCTGAGTTTGCGCAAGTGCAAGAAGTTGGACTGAAACCCTGTTTATTGAGCACAATTTACTAGAAAGTCTCTGGTCATTCTTGGTCGTTTAGTTTGAACAGACCAGACTGCGGTAGTTGTTTGATTGTTTGTCTTCTTGTGCCACCATAAGCACTTCTACCTGTCTCTTCTCTCCCTTCCTATCTTTTCCCCACCTTACTTTAACAGCCATAACTTAGTGATAGGGCTGTTGGATGTAACAAGTCTGTCAGTCTGGCTTTATACTCCACTGTGACACCACTTACTGTCGCACTGTAGCAAGCATGTTCAACTTCTGCATGGAAATTGCAAAGAATGTGCTGGGCTTTACAGGGTTGACCAATCTCACACGGCAGCTCACAGGTGTACCAGTGATGGATAGATGGGTGTCTAATTCCCAACTCTAAAACTTTTGTAGAGAGTCTATAGCTGGGGAAAACAGTTCAGAACTCACTGGTGCCCATGTCTCAGATTGTCTGAGTACCATTGGTATGTTTTATTGTAGTTTAGTATATAACACCCTTCAAATGTAAGGATTTAACTTATTTGCATGTAGTTGGTAAGATTGTGTCAGTTGCTTTGTTATTTAGAAATTTTATTTTATTTTCTTAGACTTCAGGTTTTGTATGTGATAGCGAGGTTGTGTAGTATTTCGGTAACTGGATACACAGAGTGTTAGTGGTTTGTTTTTTGGTGCCTAAGGAGACAGAATGAAATGTGAAGCCAAGATGGGCTAGCTGGATTTACCCCTCCCCCCAACTCTGAGGCACAGACCCACACACAGACGGCGCAGTAAAAGCTCCATGACACATTGCCTCTACAACAGCCATACAGTCTTCTATAGGCTTGCAGGCTTCCCAAATAACCCTGGGGATGCAATAAACTCTAGCACTCAACCATCATAGTTACCAAGTGACTGTAGAACAGAGGACATAACAAGAATTAAATAAAAATAATAATAATAATAAAAAAAAATAATGAAGTATTAATGAAGGATATATTGTTATGTCTAAATAAGCAACTTGATTCCTTGATTTCTTGATTTGTGATGTAGCATACGGTATGCCTTTTGGTAATTTCAACATCTCAAGTAAAAGAATTTTATTCACACTCTTCTACTGCATGATTTTTCATGCAGCATAAAAATTTTTTATTGAGGCTGCACAATAAAGCCAGTCACAATCATCATTGCAATTTAATATGTACCATGTTGCATCCTGACATGATTACATAGTTTCGTCATTTAGAACTGTGGATGTCAACCCACAATTCTTGATGATCTGCCACAAGTTAATTTTTTCATTAAATCATTATTTAACAGACTATGTTGCTGATTGGATATAAAGTACATGGTATAAAAAAGGCATATACTGAGTTTTTTTATTTTAACTTTAATTTTTAGCAGATAATCCTCACTTAAAACCATAACCAAAGTTACACTACAGAAAAAATAGATTTGAATAAAAGTGTTAATTTTCAAACTAAAAGAAATTGAACAAAAGTGCAGTTCAAAGCATTCATGTTTACAAAGTTAGGTTTTCGTCTTACCTTTCATAGTTAAATACTGAAAAAAATATTAGATTTTGTAGAAAGTGTAACATTAGAAGTAACACAAACATTATGGACATGAGTGTGGAAGAACAGAGCATGTTTCTGCTCCTGATAAAAGATTCGACATCCGGAGTTCTAGTAGAAAAAGTAAGCCTGAGGTCTGCCTCAGTGTCTGCTCTGATTCTGTGTTTTCAGCTGAGCCAGAGCTGAGAAGGAACAAGTAGTTCCAAACCAGGGGAAGGATTCTCACTTAGAGCAGAGCAGCACCAGAACTGAGAGAAGCTTCCCTCAACCAATTTCAGGGAATCGTCACATGATAGCTCCACCAGCTAACTCTCTGCATTGTTTGGCACTGTGATGATTTCTGTCTTTAATGTCAAGGTGCGGCACATCCCACACATGGGTACATCACATATCACAAAAGTATTTAATATAAAATAAAAAGTTTATTCATTTTAATAACTCAGTTAAGCTTCACACAGACTGATGTTTTCAAGTCTTTATTTCTGTTAGTTATGACTGATGCCTATTTCTAGCAGTCATGGGCCAGAGGCAGGGTCACCCTGGACAGGTCACCAGTCCATCAAGTTATGTGGACATGGATATGTCTGTAGTTTTGATCATAGCTCTAGTTCTTACTTTGCATATGTAACCAGACTGTGCGTCTCCTCTTCAATGGTATCAAACCAAGAGTGTTAACTTGGATTGCAGGACATCTTTGCCACCTACTGCAATGAGTCCAAATATGCAAGGCGCAATTGATTTTTTGTTTTTTTCAATTTGAAATTAATTTTTTCCCCCTTTACACTTATAGCCTGTATAAAGGTCTGCTACCCAGGTCTGGGTCACTGTAACCTTTCCTATCCCCTCCAGACACATTTGTAATATTTCAGGTGTCATGCATTCAAACTACTTGCCATTGATGTGGGTGGTTGCTTGAATGAACTTTGACAGTCTTTCATGGCATGACCAGATATTGATCTGTGTGGCTCAGATACTGAAGGTCAGGGAGAGAGGTGGGATCATTGCAAAGATGAAAATAAACAGAGGAGTAGGGGAAACCATGAGATGATCACAATTAATTCATTGTGATTTTCAACAATAATATTGTAATATAATGTTTGTCTAGTATCATTCATCCCTAGTTTTGTGATCCCTAGGTTTTTTTTGTGTGTGTCAAAGGAATAAAATGGTCTGAAATAATTATGACTTTGCTGATATCTATATTAATCTAACATATTTATTCCAACAGTTTTTATCTACCAGTTAACATGACACAGTATATTTCCAGCCTCCTTATTAGCTAAAAACAAACTCCACAGACACTGTCATGACATTTGCTGAAGCCTCTACTACAAACAATAGAGTCGGGGTCTGGGGATAAAGTAAATATTCCACCGTTCTGCGGCCTAATAGGAAGAATTATTCCTGAAATACAATGAACCCCCCAGAGAAGCAGTTATTCATAGCACTCAACAAGGTCCAGTTTTAAAAAGTGTCAATTTAAGCTTCTGTAATTATTGTCATTAATATTTAACACATGTGATTACATTCACATTTAATTTCACTTAAACAAGATGCAGGAGTTTTACATGTCATATGATTGGTAAACATCACATGTGCACTGTGGCTCTCTAAAGCTTGTCTTAGTCAAGCTTACGAAAACATTACAGTAAAGGTGATATTCTGTCTCAATCGGGGATGAAATTGAATCATTAGTTGGGTTTGTGGTCATGATGACACCATTTGACTTTACCGTAGCTTTTCATTGTTCCCCTTCTTGCATGGTAAAGTAATAACTGGCATTCGTTGTCCAGGCAGAACTGTGGTTGTCTGTGTGATTAGAAGGCTGGACAGAGATGCTGAACAATCTGAGCAACATTGCTCTCAGTTAATATGCAGAAGTCCTGAATAGGCCTGTTTCATTGCATACATTTTGACTTGAGTAGGTTGAGCCCTGGTGTGTGAGGGCTCCATTCTGCTCGGAGGCAGCTCTGCTTGTGTGAATCCTACAGAGGGAGTTTGACTGTGTGCTGTTGGGAAATGCCCCTCTGATGCTCTTGTACGTTTTCTATTGTTTTCTGAATACATCTTTTTCAGCCAATCTTTTATATGTAGAAACATTTTGATAAAAGTAATTCTCCTCAATTCCTGTCATGGAAGTCATTCTTGTATGGTCAGTAGTTCAGCCTAAAGAACCTAACAACTCCTATATACTCAGGTATACTTCACTCGTCAGAGGTTCACCATCCAGCCACACAGCCCACAGAATACCCAAAGAATATTTTTCCATGTTTCCAAAAAGTCTGAAACCCTGTTGTATTTATAGCTTTTTCTAAAGGCAGTTTTCACACCTGGTCCACATGGTCCAAATCAGTTGTTGAGTTTAATTTGTAACATTTTCCTGTGGTTCAGTTTCCTTTCATGCAAACAAAACTCCAAGCGAACCAAAGTTTGTTGCTACAAACTACATGAGGACGTTCACTGTGTGTTTTTTTTTTTTTTTGGTCAGATGTGTTCAGGACAGGATGGTCAAATCAGATACAGGAAGCAGATACCAGATTCTGAACAGGTAGAAATATTAAAGACAATTTAATGACATCAGTAGTGTGTTTCTGGAGGCTATTCTAGGTAAAATGACTTGAGAGGTATTTTGCATGACCTTGAGAACATGTCTTGAAAGATGCATATGGTTTTATGCTGTGCCACCATTGTTTAATATTGTATTTATTCTATCATATCCCACAATGCAACATAAACCTGTCTACCAGAAGGTGTTTGGTTGAAGCTTGCAACAGTAGCTGTGTTGGAATCACATTCACACTTTAAGCAGAGAGGTCTACAATTAATTTGAAACTGTACCAAGACCACCAAACAGTCCTGGTATGGTTGGTTGTTGGTCCGCACGCACTCTAATGTGATTGCGCTCTTCACATCTGAGAGTTAATTACCATTAAAAAGAGGAAAATATAATCCTCCTTCAGACTAGAAAGATGGGGACTAGAAAGAAATTCACAATATTTCCTAATATTATTGGCATCACAAGACTTTCTAAAATCATGCAGCTGTGATGGTAACATTGATGATGTGCCAGTGAGATTCTAGATTATGAAGAATGGGAATAGAACTGCAGACATTTTAACTGCATTTCTTCTTTACTATTAGCAGGAAGAAAATGATCAACCTGCGATTTATTCTGGTTAACTGAGCTGCACTTACAATGCTTTTCTGTTAACCATTTTTATACATGGTTACATTCAGCAATTTAAAAGCAGAATTGTAAAGTTTAATATTTTGCCTGAAGACTCTTTGGTAAAATTCCTTTACCTTGAGGTACTCCTGTCCATATCCCTAAGCCCACCTTTAATGTTTATTTTGAGATCACTAAGAGGTTGGGGTTAAATATTTTTCTATGAAATGGGGCATACACACTAAAAGTTAATACATTAGAAGTTGTCACAGATTTTCTTTTTATCAATAGGCACATCAATATCAACAACACTCAAAATGAATCCACAACAAAAAGCAGAATCTCAAAGAATTCAGAGTGGACCAAAAAAAAAAAAAAAGCTGACTGTAACTTCACTGAATTTCCCCCCAAAAATAAAAAAAACCCTCTCTGGCTATGACGTTTTATGTGTTGCTAGAAAACGTTTCTGTACGTCTTGCCAGCACATTGTTGACTGCAGACTGAAGGTTGCATGTGATGAGCACTTATTGAGAAGAGTCACATCAGAAGAAGGGGGAGGGAACGCAAAGCAGGCAGCCAGTCACACCTGCTGACTATGGAATATTTTAATAAATCAGTTAAAGAGAAGTGAGAGTTTATTAAAGGTTTTGTTGCTCTGTGTGCCAATAAAGATATTCCTTCTGGAAAAAAGTGGGAGCTGAATACACAAAGACTGAGTCATGTACTTGAATTGAGATTTCTGTGATGGATGGAAGAAATGAGAATGAACAATGGTCGTGACCGTTATGGAAGGGAGACTTTCCTTTAAAATGTGAAAGTGATCCTTTCACATTTTGTTTTGCACATGTTTATGTTAATTAAAAACAGTGAAATAGATTGAAATGCCTTCTAAAACCATTCAGTGTTCTGTTGAACCGCAGCCCTTTGTTATTTTTGTGAAACTTGAATAACAGTAATGGTGAATCTCTTCGGCTATTGATTTTTTAAATAGTTTTCATTCACTTCACGATTACACACTTTTTGGGTTAGTGGAAAAGTGAAATACAGGAAAATAAAATAGAAGATTGACATTTTGAGAAAAATAAAACAGAATTGGGAAAACAGTAAAGGGGGTTTCATCGGCCCTCACAACTGCAACAGGTCCGACGTATCCATCCCCACAGACTGATGTTACAACCCCAGAGGTCTGGTGTCACTTGGTGCAGAGAAGTGTTTTTATGTTTTCTTTTACAAAGGGATTTGTTGGAGTATTCCATGTTTATCTTTTAAATCAGACAAAATCTTATTTTCAAATGTAAAACTTTCATTTTACATTTGATACTCAGATCAATACAACATCCTCTTCTTTTTTTTTACTCCAGTGGAAAAACAAAATGGCTGAGATTGGATGCTGTGTTGTCTTTTTTCCCTTTTAATTCTCTGGTACTGGCATATTCTGCCTGGCCTTGTGCTGCTGCCACATGACTCACTGACTGGCGTTCTGATATTACAGAAATACACAGAGGATGGAGAACGGGGGGATGAAAGAGTGATGTTTTGGAGAGGTGAAGTGAAAGAAAAGGATGTACACAGTTTGAAAAAGAAGAGGAGGAGAGCGAGAGAATTTGAGAGCTGTGTACTCTCATTAGTTGTTTGGTTTTCCAGCCAGGCTGGGAGGGCAGGAGGAGGAGAGCCTGACAGAGAGCAGGGGAGAGAAAGAGAGAGAGAAAGAGAAAATGGGAATGTGAATGAGACACAGAGGGAGAGAGAGGGGTTTCTTTCTCGTCTGTCTGGGCTTTCTCCCATAGCAACAGTGGCTTAGCCAAGTGAACGCCAGTTCCTTTGAGTTCACCCACTGCACTGAATTAACTCTTTGAGTACCAGATAACAGCCCTGTACACACAGAGAAAACAAACCTCATTTATCAGAGTTCACTATCCAATGAGCTGGTTGCTGTTTTGGGGAATTTGATTAGTCAGAAAAGTGTGAAGGCATCTAAATGTCCTGACAACTCTCATGTTTTACTTCTGCATCCAAACTCACGACATGTTTATTTCAGACTGGATTTATTTATCTGGAGGAATTTTATTTGATCCTAAGAATAAGGAGGAACTTAGAAATCATTGACTTTTCAAATTGCAATAATTTTTCACTCAGTCTTTCTGTTAGAAATGCAGCAGAAAGGAACAAAGTTTCTGTTTCACCTATGTTTAGCATGATTTACTACTATGATGGTACGAAAGAAACTGAATGTTCGTCATGTCCACAGTTATTGATGCTCAGTATAAGGAATTGCTGTGCAATCAATGACACACGATTGCTTCTACATCCTGGTCCAGGAGGAGTGATTGCTGTAAGTCAGTGGCTCAATGCAATCTGCTGGGTTTCCTTAGAAACTTCTGAAACTACTTTAAATAATAGATTTATTATTAATCTATTACTAATAGATACTGTACTCTTTAACTAGGACCAATTGGAATGTGTGTGATTGAATTGAAATAAGTTTTGCCTTGAGACAATATTTGTTGTGAATAGACTCTATAGAAATAAATCTGAATTAAATTGGAACCTTGATACTCCTTACATCAGAGCATCATCAGTCTCTATCCATCTCCACCTTTGTGACAATTTTCAAAGATTTTATGCTCCCCTTATTAAAAACATTGACATTTTTTCCCATGTCAGACTTTTCCATGATGGTCTGAACGACCCAACCAAAAAAATCTAATCGAAAAATCTGATTTGTGCCCCTTCCATATGTGGAACTAACTCTGATACATATTGGATAGTTCTGAATGCTCCTGTCACATTTTATCTGACTTTTATGTCAGCGATGGAAGACATGCATCATAAATCTGCACCAGAAGAAGCCAGACGGGCTAAACGTGGTTTTAAACAAAGGCTGAAAATACTAATTCTGAAAATTATGAAAGAGGTCTGAGTGATTCGCATTGCTCTGACTCCACATCCAAACAGACTTCTCTACTGAGACATTGTCAGCGCTTCACTAAAGGCTGTTACTGTTAGTTGTGCTTTCTCTTATCAGCTTCCTTCATCTTGTTTTGATCTGGTGACAATACTATCGGCTCCCATTGCTAAATAACTTTAAAGTCATCCGTGAACGGCTCCATCCATTATTAGGTCCATAAACACAGCGCTGCTGGGTGACATCAGTGTTCTTCTTTTGCTCATGCGGGTCGCTTTGGGGACAACAGATTTAATTAAAAAAAAATCAGAATTAAGCTTCAAGACCTTCTGAGGAGTACAGCCTCTGACCAATCAGACCACAGGAACAGAACCTAGTTCCAGTCATTCATGTTTCCAGGCTTTCTTGTGCATAATCTTTAGAAGAGCCTTCCTTCTAGGACGGCATTGATGCTCCGTACGGTCTGATCGCCCTCCTCTCCCCCACGCCAACCTCAACAGCAATGCTGGCAGCACTTGTACGTCTATCAAAAAACAACCTCTGGATATGCTGCTAAGCACTTTCACTCAGCTTGTTCAGTTGGCCGTCAATGGAAGGTTGCTCCACTGCTGCTGCTTGTTCTTAGACATTGCACAATGTTTATATGCAGTTAGCAAATTGCATGTAAAAATGAGCTTATCTTTACATGTTTACTTCTGTTCAGTTTGAGGTTGTTGAATTGTGATTGTCCTTGTTTGTGATAGCTTGAAACGTCTAAATTGTCTCCCAGTGTTTCCAGTAAAAGGAACGTGATCCATGTTTTAGTTCACACCGAAGCAGAGAAGTCTCTGTTCTGCTTTTCCAACAGTGAGCTAACTCTTTCCAGATGGTGGCTGGTTAGCTCTCTTCTCCTCCCTCCTCTGCTCTTGTGTTCTTACAGGACCAGGCCTGGGCTGGTTGGAAACTGCCTCTCAAACTGGGAGCATCTTAAACTTTATTACTCTTTGGAGAGATTTACACCAAGCAGAAAAGATCATTTTCTACTCTTAAACTATCACATGATTCTACACTTTATAATAACATTATTCGCTTGCATCTGCTTGTTGCATCTGGTTTATGTAGCAACATTTTGATTGTGCTACAAAATCAGACAATGTGGATGAGAGAACAAAGGCTAGTGCATGGACAGTTTAGCATCCAAGTTACATTTTTTAAAACCATGGCAGGACTTGCTGATTTCATTTGTTTGTTTGTTTGTTTCAAGAGAAAGTATTTAGAAACGTCAAGGATTAATATGAACTGCAGTCACAGTGAGTCATTCTTGTACCAATGATCATAAGAGTAAATCTGAAAGATTTTTTGTGCCCATAAATCATTGAAATGCCTAATTAGTTTTCTTCTTAGCAACATAAAACAGTAGTAATCAGTTTTCAACTGAGCAATGCTGTGCTACTCTGAGCCAGAGAAAAGACTGTAAACTGTAAGTGTGTTATGAGGTTAAAATTCAATTCAATTAAAACTGTAAACTGGGTTCACCTTGAAACCAGTAGCTTGACCTAGCCTGGGCTTTCTTTAGACATATTTAGACTAAGAGAGAATATTTCTCTTATAGATGTTTATGTTTCTCAGTTTTAACATGACAAATAAATGAAACCTTTTTCTTCTTCTCCAAATTGAATAACTTGTTTTTAAATTATGAGTTGTTGCTGTATTTTTTATTAACTTAATTGCTGAGTATTCTGCATTGTTAAAAATGGATGACTCACTTGGATTAGTTGGATTGAATTGCAGGCTTGTTTGAATTTTATTTTGGTGCTCAGTCTTGACTTTCAGGGTTCTTTCACACCAGAGCTGTTGGGTTCGCTTTAAAACGATAAGTGATCTTTGGTCCACTCTACATGTGGAGCTTGGTTCACCTGGAGCTGATATCTAGTGCACTTTCTAGTGGAAATGTTTGCTGATGATCCATAGAACTGAAGGGAGAAAGTTATGTCTCATACACCTGCTTTATGTATATGTGACCTGAAAACTCAGAACTCATGTGGCCCAACAGCATGTTCTGTAGCTTCACCATCATTTCATTTCCATGTTTAGGGTTAGCCATTGCACCTATCTGCACATTCTTGCTATCAAGACGAATATTTCAGATCCCTGAATCTGAAATCTTACTGGGAAAAACTGGGTCACAATGACTCACTCACTGGGTGCTTTTTTCTCTTTTTTTCTTTAAAAAAAAAAAAAAAGTCAAATTGGCATAGGCACACTTGCTTGAAGCCTGTACATGCAGTTTATCATGATGGCGCCCCACCAAGCAGCCATTGCAACTGGTTGTCATCCCAAAGTTTCTGAGGAGGCGATCACAAGCCCTTTACAGCTGTGAGCTGATCCTCCAGTGTCCAGCAGAGGAGTCACATGAGGATATCTAGTTGAGCATGATACTCAACAATTTCTCCTGTATTAATCAGTCTAACTGTTAATGCAAATTCACTCATCATTTACAGATTGTATGTGGACTTTACAAAGTTTCCACACATCTGACCAATCAGCTTACCGTTTTCTGAATTTTGACCAGTTGTCCCCTAGTTTAACTTTGTTTTATGACATCTCTTGGAACCTGAATCTGCAAGATGAAAGCATGTATGATGCTAAACGGTAACATTTCCCTTTTTTGTTGTAAAGACCATTTTCAGACATTCTGTAGGATTTGCTTCTACTGTATACATGGTTCATATTAACCTGAATGACTTGATGTGGAATTCTTCTGTTGCACTTTGACAACTTCTCAGGACATGATTTGATTTGTATAAATGGTGATATTTCTACTTGAAAGTGTTATTTGCACTTTTAATTAACTATGTTAAAATGAAGATTTTTTGGGAAAGTTATGTGCAGAAATTTCAACTTTTTTAATAAACAAAAAAGCTTAAAATATGTGCAAGTTTGCAACTTTATGTCCATGATGCAGAAAGTCAGTCATTTCATGCTGCAACTGTCACAAAAACCATTGCGTCATCCTGATGGATTCTGGGACCAAGAATCAGTGGTGTACTGATTCTGTACACCACTGACTAGGTGTACAGAATCAGTCCAATCATCTGATTCTGTACACCTAGTTAGTGAAGAATTGAGTCATGGTTTTAGACCACCAGATGAAGATCATCGTGTCATATACACGATCTTCATCGTGTATATGGCTCGATGACGTTCTCAGTTATTAGGAGACAGAAACCCACAATAGGTTAATCTGGGTTTTGTTTGAAGACTATTCCTGATCAGACTACTAACACCATCATTACTACACTATGTACTGTAGATGATGTTCAGCACTTCCTCAGGAGGAATGAACCATTTTTAGAAACGTAGGTCTGAAATTATTTACACATGAAATATTCAGTACAATCCAAAGTGTTTCCTGTTACTGGAAGGAAAAATTTACTTCTCTTGAGCAGCAGCTAACAGCTCTGCTCTGATTCCTTAAACACACTCTTACAAGATGTGAACAAACACCTTACAAAGACGCTGGTGTTTGCCTCATATCTGTACTTAATGGGATCAAGTTCTGGAGGTTCCTCCTGTGATACTGAGTGACTCAATCAGCAGTGACTGGCCTAAGGACTGTAAAGCTTGTCAGACGAGCAGACACTGTGTTCTGCCAGTTGCACAAATATTCAGCCAGACGACCCCCCACCCCTCCTGCCTCCCATAGTCTGTATGGCTCTGTGCATCAGCTTTCCACACAGACTGTTGGAACTGAAAGAAAAGCCAGATGTGGATTTAAAATGTTGGAAGACATGTGCAGGTCTTTGTTTTCTGTAGTGCTGATAACATACTGGGGTTAAACACCAGAGACGGGAAGAAAGCTCCATGGTGACACACCTTGAAACAAGTCTGTTGGGAGTGTCTCTGACACCTGAAAAACTGCCTGTATTGCCACATGTTTCAGCGTAGTAAGGTGTGGCTGAAGTAGTGGAGTCCCGCAGGGCAATAAAGCTTGTGAATGTGGCATGACCTAACATGAAGACTTTATTAACAACTGTGATCTTCAATGGAAGCTTCATCAGCCATGGCTCAGAATGTGCTTAAGGTGATAAAGGAAAATGAAGTTTAATAGTCCCATTAAGTTTTTACCAGATCTATCAGCTGCAGTACCTGGTCTGTCTCCTAAAACACAGGTAGCATTAAGGCATTTTTGTGTGAATGCTGTTTCAGTTAGTTTATGTATAAATCTGTTGTGTTAAAATATAAAAGCAGCAGTGCCTTCTGATATTCCAGTTGGTTTTTTTTCGTGTGTGTGTGCGTGTGTGTGTGTGGGGACACTGGAAACAGTGGTGTATGAAGTCCAAAGTTTCTGTTGACATTACAACACAGCATTGTTACATGTTCACCAGTGGCACTGTTGCTTCTGCAGTCACCATAATGCACATGGTAGAAGGTGATTCTTTAATGTCATCAGAAGTTGTTTGAAGTTTTGATTTTATTGTTAGACATCTTAATGTACAATCCTAAATTAAAACACAAACTGTATAAAAACATGTAAACAGCAGAAATATTTTAAGTAAAAGTATTTAAAAACTTAATGTAAGTCTGCTGTCACTTAAGTGATAATACACTTGTATATCTAGCTAGAAACAGAAGTGTGTGTGTGTGTGCGTGCGTGCATGCGTGTGTGTGTGTTGGTGCAGTCTGTCAGAGTGTGCCCTATGGAGTGTACAGGGCTGCACACCCTGGATGACTGTGAAGCCTTCACACAGTCCGGCTAAAGCAGGAGATGTAATATGAGATTTCCTTGAGAATCTAGGGCAAGGTTCCCTCTCTACACGTGTCGAGTATGCCTGCTCATGCTCTCAGCCTACATGTGTTTGCTCTTAGGTTGCTGGCTTGTGTGACGAGATTTGTCAGTAAATACAATGACCTGAAAGCATACTGTTGTGTGAAAGGTGGGTGTGTTTTGGACTGGTTTGTGTACGCGTGATAAGTTTGTTTGTGTGTACAATCATTCTTGGCTTTTTAGCTGTGGTGCAGCACATGAAGGGAGGGAGGGGTGTTCTACTGCTGGCTCCATTGATTGGTTCTACACAGACTGCAACTTGACCTCCACACCAGATGTCTGTAATTCTCTCAGAGACATGCGCACTCGCTCCAGAAACACAGGACACAACTCACACAACTCAAAAAACTTTCCCTGCCTACACAGCAGCCAGCAGTATATCCAACAAGGCCTTGTTCACTAACTTAATGCCGGCTCAGAGCAACATGTTGGTTTGTTTGGTTTTCTTTTGTCTGAAACCAAAGCAATAGCTTTCTTAATGTATTTATAATCTGTGGATGTTGTGAAAATATTTAAAGTCCAGTTTATTTATATTTTTCTTTTTTTTTAAACTGAGTCAACAAAGCTGGTAAAATCATAGTTTTGTTTTTGTTTAAATCATTTTTGCAGTATAGGTGTTGGAATAATTTCTGTCAATTTATTAGCTTAAAAAAGACCTAGATCATATGCCTTTTTAATATGCTATAGAAAGTATGTCAAATTAGGTCATGCCATATTTCCCATAGATTTGCAGGGACTGGACTAGGCATGGGTTAAAATGTTAAGTTTGTGGGGGGCCCTGAAGGTTTGGAGGGCCTTAAAAAGTTGCAGCTGCTGAGTTCATTTATGCCTTGGACCGGCTCTAAATGTGTTTTGAAGATCCAGTGACTGATTACTTAATTGGGATTTAATAGAAATGTAAAAATTTGTATTTATTTTTAATTATACTTTTTTGGTTTGTTTTTTACGACTCTATACTTGTGTTTATGGATTGTCGGCTATGTCTTCCAGTAACATAATTATCCAGTAATATTTTTACATTTCATGTCTACTTAAGATTTTTTAATGCAAAACACGGCAGGCTGCTGGTGAACCGCCCTGCTGCACCAACCTCTGGGCTTAGCAACATTTCCTGGTAGAAACTCTGTGTATGCCATGCATATTAGATGATACCAGTATGGTACATCATCATCCAATATGGCGATAACCATGTTAACCATTAAATTTGTTTATTTATTTTGAGGATAACCCCTCAAAACAAATAATTTTTGAGTGGGTCTTTACAAAACATAAAATGTACAATAATAAGTAAAAATCCAAAATATGACATTATATAAGAAATATAACAAAATTCAAAATATAACATTGGTATTCGATGATGTTGGTCATTTTTAATACGTCTGTATTGGTCCGTTATGTAAAACTGTAGAGTATATGCAGAATGTAGGGTTAGGTTGGAAGGGGTGGATGGGACTCCTCTACAATACTTTCTGTTATTATGTTGCTGTAGCTTCAGCTACTGGGATCCAATGGGGACATGAATTAATTCATAGACATTTACTGTTGAAGATGCTTATTGAAATACACACCACACCAAACCCTCTCTGTGCACCACCCAAGATGCTTTAGTTCGAAGTTATAGTTACAAGATTTTATAGCAATACCCAATCAAGCATTACATATTATACCTGCCTACCTGCTGTTAGCAAACCTATGACTTGGCTTGGGATCACTGTGTCTTGAACCCTTGATGACGTGAAAGTCCAACAGCATAACAGTCAAAAAGATGTTCTTGTATCACTCTGACCATTAGCACTTTGGCCATTATCATTAGTGTCCTGTATGAACATCAGCTGCCATGAGACAGTCGTACTGGATTAAGATTACATTAGCATGTAAAATAAAAGTTCATGTTACCTGAAAAATATATGGCAACAATTGTTGCACTCCAACAACTCCTTGGCAATAGGAAAATTGTCCACACTATTGCCCTAGTGGTATGTTGTGCAGCCCTAGCCTGCGTGTGTTGTGACTCTGGTCTGCCGTGTTTTCCTTGAGTGCAGAGATCACAGGATCTATTCTTGCTCAGTTATCTATTCACCATAAACTGCCTGGCCACTACACTAATGCCATTTGTGCTCCTCATACTGAGGTAATGAATTAACATTAGGATAATGAAGTTTGGCTTTGAAATGATTCAGAATTATGTCCATGTCTGCATCCTGATGAATGGAGAGGTAGAGTTTATCCCTCAGCCCTGATATGATGTAGACAACATTAACCGTACCCCCACATTGCTTTCATGTTAATTATATCAGCATGACACTCGTTTTTATACCACGCTAAGCACTCAGACTGCTTGTACCATTCGCCCACTGTCACACACATGCCGTCACACACCCTTTCACAGATCAGTAAGCAATGTAGGGTTTAGCTTTTTGCTGAAGGACACTGACATGTGGCCGGGGAAGCCTCTGTTGAACTCCCAACCTTTCAGCTGCCGGATAGCTCTCTGCTGCAGCAGACTTGGTTCAGAGTATGGCTGAAGTGAGTAATTGCGATTAATCAATTATTTAAATAATTTACTAATTTGATAATCTATTAATCGTTAACTAGAGTGTACAGACAAATGGGCTTTTTTGTATACAGACACAAAAAAGCCCATTTGCTGAAGGACAAAAAAAAGCGCATACAGAGCAGCAATTAAAACACTTGGATGCAAATGTGAAACCATTAGATCAGCAGAACAATGTGCGTGGCCTGTTTTTCATCCATTCACACAAAAATAGATTGAAATGAATAACAGTCATTAAAAATATCCTTATTTAGGACCCAGATTGACTCATCCCTGGTGATGACTGAAAACTCTGACATGAGCGTCTCAAAGTACTGCTGCCGTAAATGGAGAAGTGAAAACTGATGTTGGACTGGGATGGAGCCCATCAGCTTGTGCAAAAATGTTGTCAGTGTTGGCCTGACTTTAGAATAACAGGATTTGTTCTCTTCCAATCACATTATTGGGTTATGTGATTTCAATCTATTGACTTCTCTGACTGGAACAATAAACATCTGAAGTTGATTATCTTAATCTCATTTTATGACCTAATTTTGAAGACCGCAGAAGGTGAAACTCAGAAGTGCCAAAGAGCCGCACCCAGATGGCGTGTACAAAGAGACACTTTTATGACTTCTTGCCAAGACGTCATCTGCGGTTTACTCTCCCAGATTTGTGAACTGATATCTGCAGTTTCTCTTTAGAACAACTCAGCATGTTGTTGCTGAATAGTCTGTTGATCATTCTTTGTTTGCTGTGTTTTGGGCTAACTTTTAAAATGGAAGCTTTTCTAGGGACATGCTTGTTCTTCTGGCACAGTCTGGATGGTTAAAGCATTTTGGTCTGTTCTCAGATCATCATAACAGCACATAATGTTTTGGGCTGATACAGATGCATGAAGGCTACATCTTAACTTAAAGCAGTGGTTCCCAAAGTGTGGGGCGCGCCCCTTAGGGGTGGCGCAGTGCCATTGCAAAGGGGGCGGGAAGCGGTATGGATGAATGAAAAAAACAAACAAAAAAACAGTTACACAAAAGTGTTTCACTGTAAAGATAGTTTGTAGTGTGTTTTGTTGCAACCTGAAGTGTGAAATAAACTTCAGTGGAATTTGAAAGCAAAGTATGTGTATAGGTTTTTGTCTGGTTGAACGATGTGTGTACACAGTTGATTTTTTTTTTCTTCTTTTTTTGGGGGGATTTTATTGTAATCCATAGGGGGAACCCTATGGAACCACTGACTTAAAGGACCTCATTGCATTGGTCTGGACCGATGCATTTCTTCAGATGGCAATAATTCCTGTGAGATCGATCTTTTGACAGATTATCTGTCTCATATTACACTGTTATAACATGGTGACAGTTTGAACAAATATGTAAGAAACATTCTTTATATGTATGGCCTATTTTACAGTCCCCATTCTAGCTATGGGCTCTGATCACTGGAGTCAGGTGGTGGACTCCTGGGTAATTTGTAGATTGTAGCTTTACTGTTATTGCATTTCATGGCAAAGGGAGCTTTATGTTGTAACCTAAGCTACAAGCCATAGTGGGAGTTTTTTTTTATTTGAACAGGAGAGCAGTGTGCATTTTGTGCCACTGACCTGTGGGAGGCAGCATTTTGCCAGGGTGACCAGTAGGTAGTTGCAGATATCTGTATCAGTTTAAAAAGAAAATGAATAGCATGGGATAATTGATATGACTTGTTCAGAGTGACAGCAATGTGGGAGAAAGCCACACTGTCATGATGTCACCAGTTGTAAAGCAAAACACTTTCACTTTGAATAACTTTCATGATTATTCAGAGTGATCATGTGAGTTCACTTTGAAGAGAATTAAAAATGTTACAAATTAAATTAGCATCAAAGCTTATTAAAACTGTCGAGGAGAGCCAGCAGTAAGCCTTTCTGCAGATTCTTTCCTCAACAAATATTCTGAGCAGAAGCAAAATGGGTGAGCCCAAGTTTTGTTTCTGTAAACCTTTGTTAAACATGTTACATTAGAAAACTTTCAGGATGAGTTAAATGCATCTTAAAGTCCTTTGTAATTTTCCCTCAGGGAAATTGTAAATTTCTATAATTTTAATTGTAAATTGTAAAATTGTGACCCCTAGACAGAGACCTTAGTCCTCGACAAGGCCATCATGGGTTCAAGCCCTGGCCTGTTGACCTTTGCCGCATGTCTTCCTCCTCTCTCACAACCCACTTTCCTGTCAGTCTACTGTGAAATGAAGGCCACCAGAGTCAAAAAAATCTTTAGAGAAAAAAAACAATTCTTCTGATACAAACTATTCAGACTTTCATCACCTACAGAGCATTATTTTTGAACAAGCTGCCACAGAGACATTTTCTTCCTCCAGGCAGTCTCTCTGATGAACACAATGATCGCCTTACAGCCTGAGTAGCAAACATGTTGTACTATAACAACCTGCCTTTAACAAAAGATTTAAAAAATCTTTAGGTATATGTACATAATGTTCTTTTTGTCTTCAAATGATGTCCTCTAAAGTTTGTACTTTAATACTTAATGTTTGTTTAGTGTGAGCATGTGAAACTGAACTTGGATTTCTAATACATGCACACAATCCTGGTCCATAAAGCAGATTCTGATGGTTGCTAGGTTTGTATATACTTGTGTGTGTATGTGTGTGTGTGTTTGTGTGTGTGTGTGTGTGTGTGTACTTATTCATATGTCTTTAGGACCTTTTCTGGTATAATCACCTTCCGTTTTTTGGTCCTGACATGGTGGATCATGTTAGGGGTGGAAATGCACTGATCAGTCAGGGACTGGTTGGTTGCATGGTTAATTATGAATCGAGTTACTAAAATTCTCAGTATTTAGAATATAAATGCAAACTTGTTTTTGTGAACTTATTTATGTTGTTTTATAAAAGCAGTTTTAGTGGTAACTGTCTATAAAATCACTAAGTAATATAAAATCCCTCCATTTTTCATTTGGCTTGTTTGAGTGTTTTGTCTGTTCCAGTCTTTTGCCATTAGCTCACTATTGTTATGTAATGCTTATCCTGGGATTTGTATTTTCTCATTTTAATCTAAGTGATAAATATACAGGCATGCTTGTTATAACAGCAGGCATATTGTGGTTGTGTGTGTGTGTGTGTGTGTGTGTACATGTGCTTCTTTCAAGCCAGCAAACTTGCAATTTGAAACAGTAGTGGAATTTCTAGTCCACATGCAGTAGCAGGAGACGGAAACACGTGAGCCAGTTGACCTCAAACCATCTCTGAGTGGGGGAGGTGGAATGGCACAGCGGCAAAATACTCAGTCTGGAGAAAGCTGAGGATGAAATGGGAAAGGCAGAAGAAGAGAAAGCTTTGGACAAATGCTGAAGGGTTGAGAAATACATAAAACTGTTGAGGCTGTGGGGAAAATGCCATGATGCAACAGTAGAGAGGGACAATAACAACCACAAACAGCAGGATTTGTTGGTGACATAACATGCTCTGCATGTCATCATTTAAGACAAGGCAGCACAACATAGCAGTAGGATGTCCTATCTCCTCAAAGCGTAATGGATTTGATTCAGAACCAACTGACTTTCTCTTGTCATTGATCATTTCTCTCCTGATACGGCTCGATTCTGAGCTCTACAGTCTTCGGCTGTCTCATTGATGTTTTCCTGCCTTCGCTCTGCTAAGACTCCTGTGAACAGGACCAGGGTTTATGTGATGAAGCAGGCCTAGCAGGAGGAGATATGGCAGGGCTTGTGGCTCCTCCTCCATTCAACACAGACACAAACTGCTCTCAGTTCAGCCACTTTAAAAAGAGCAAGAGGTAGTCTGGTTTTAATTAAAGCGTTCAACAATCCTCCCTTTGTCTTTTGGCTTTCTCACAGTCACGTGTGAGTGTGTGTGACCATCGTTACACCCCAAGTTTTGGTGACTGTTGTTTAGATGAAAGGGTGAGTCAAGGCTGCTAGTCCAGTCCCTGTATTCTCCACAGGAGGAAGTATTCCTAACCAGGACAGTGGAGCCCATTACCTCACTTTCTCTGCCATTCTCTGTACCTGGTTCTAACTGGGGATGTCAATTTAATCAATATCTAGATATAACTGATGCTGATAACATGACAATGTGTCAAACAATTTAACTGGCCCATTTTCCTCATCCAAGTTGTTACCCTTCTTCAAACAGTAGCACGGCAAAAACACAGTCTCAGCCATCCTTTACTACAGAGGTTCACCTAAAGATTCATGGCTGAGAATGAAATTGTGAGCTGCTGCTGGAAGTTTAAAACTCCAGCATAGAAGGTATTTCCACAGAAGAGCCTCTCTCTCACTGAGTCACACACAAAGTGTTGTTGGGAGATACTTTGATCAATGACGTTCTAATGTGGGAACAGATTACTGTAGATATGCCTCAGCTGACCACTTCATCAGCTGCTAAATAGTAAAGCAACGGCATGATCAACATAATCTCTCCATTACTCTACTTAATGTAGCTGTACCTGCTAGTAAATGATAACAAGCTGTGGGCCCAGACAGTTGGATCAGAAACCTGTCAGAACCGATACCAACCTGCCCAGCTAAATGTCGCTGTTCACCAAAGAAATATAACCAGAAACACAAACTGAATACTTTTGCATGAACCTGATCATTGCCAGTGTATATATTTTGTGTGGATTAGATTTATGTTAAATATCTTTAAGCATAGAAGGACCATTTATTTATTCACTAGTGGGGATATGCATGTGTATCAGCAGCAGAGTGATGGGCAAATGAAAGTACACAGATATTCACTAAACACAAGCAATAATACTAAACATTCAACAATCACATGGCTGTTTCCATGGTACAAGCTTCCATAAAGGACATAAGCATTTCTTCTAAATGCCATTTTATATCTACTGTTTTGTGATTCAGGAAAGCAGCTTGTTTCAATTCTAGTTTCTCTAACCATCTTCTGAATTTCTCCTCTTGCTTTGCCCTAGAAAATCTTGTCATATTGTGATTGATAACCTATTCTTCACTTCATTAAAAAGAACCCTGAGCCTTAAAGAGCTTGCATTGCTATCAAAACTAATGAGCCTGTATAAAGTTTAAATTGAGACGATAGTGACAGCCATTGTAGTGGCTTCTTGTAATTTGAGCAACATGAGCAAGAGGCAGCAAAAGCAGTCTGTCTAGGTGAGCAGTCCTGCTTCAAACTTCACCTTAAAAATTTTAATCAACAAGCATTTCTGTAAACCTCCCTTCAATCCATCTCCAAACAGTATCAGTGGATGCTAGGTCAGGGGAATATGAATGATGGTGTAAAGGTAGTAATCTTCTGGAAATAAATGTTGTAAATAAATCTCAGGCCTCTGAAAAGTATGTTTACTTCCATGCACTCAGTACTTGGTTGGACTTTCTGTTGCATGAATTACTGCATTAGAAAAGTTCACTGTAGTGTTTGTTTATTTGATTGAAGCATGCTGATGTACACAAACATGGAGTGGAGCAGTGGGACTATTTCTATCATGCTTCTAAACGCTGTCCTCTGACTACAGATCTACCAGGAATGAGTTGAGAAAATAACTGTTCTTCATTGCTTATTATTGTAAGTCAGAATGAGGTGATTGGAAAATAATTTATGGAATAAAAGCTGTAAGCAAGCAGTTTGGAGCACAGACCTGCTTTTCATTCCACCCTTCGTCTGTTCCTTTCTCTTGTTTGTTGTGAGGATTATGATTTTTGTTTTGTTACCACAGAACTGAGCAGCAGAATGTTTTGGTATATTCACTGGCCCATGATGCATCTGTAAGGGCTCTCAGTCCTACAATGTCGTCCTACGATGTCTTTTTCCATGTGGAGTGTTTGCATCATCCAGCTCAAAATACAATAAAGTGTTTTTCACATACTTTGTCCAAAATCATCATTATTTTAGAATTTGCATTGTGCTATTCTTTAAAAAGATAAACTGGGAGAAGGCCTCTATTTCTCCATTCATTCTTCCACTTCCTAAATGAAAGTCTGCCTGTCTGGAGCTGTAAGACAGCCCACACTATGATGCTCCAACCTATAAACTTCACTTTTGACTTGCAGTTTTTGGGGCGATGTGCAGAAACATTTTTCTCCAAACATGATGTGTCTGATGACATCCAGAGAGTTCAGCTTCTGTTTTTTCTAACGGTACTATATTCTCGCATTTTGTCAAAAAAAAAAAAAAAAAAAAAAAAAAGCTTCAACATGCTTTTTCTTCAGCAGTGGAGTCTTGTGGAGTAAGTGTGCAAAGAGGGGATTGAGGTTGAGTGTTCCTGTTTTCATAGAACACAAGCTGTGCCTGCTGCTTCCAGGCGTTTCTGAATCTTTCTCTGGTTGCCCCTTGGCTCTTGGCAACAGGTTTCATTACTTTGACTTCCATGTTGGAGACCTTGTCAGGACCATAGACATAATATACAGTAGACGCCTCATGCACCGCTCTTACCTATTGTCGCTGATGTGGGGCCATCATGTTGGAGAGGTCGACTGCTCCACTCAGTGTTATACGTTTGGCAGGCATAATAAAATATCAACACATTTAATCATTCATTACTCTCTAAATACTAAACAGATTTTTATGCTTTTTTTTGCTGGAAACCTTATTCAAACAGCTACCATAGCTACATGTACAGGGACATTTATTTTTTAAAGTACATTTGAATTGGATGCATTCAGCATATAGAAAATGGAGTACAAATAGAATATTCTGATTTGATTTATGATGAGCATTTTACAAAGCACACAGCCACTCTATTTTTTTATATGTAAATTAATTTAGTAACATCAATATATATTTACATAAATATACAAATTCAAAATAATACAAATATACTATTGAGAAACATAGATGATTAATAATGGTTAATACTGAATAATATATATTAGGCTATGCATATTTATATGCAAATGTATACAGTACAGACCAAAAGTTTGGACCCACCTGGTCATTCAAATGGTTTTCTTTATTTTCATGACTATGAAAATTGTAGATTAGATTGTAGAAAAACCTGACAGGTCTCACCTGTGAAGTGAAAACCATTTCAGGTGACTGACTACCTCTTGAAGCTCATCAAGAGAATGCAGAGTGTGTACAAAGTAACAATCACAGCTAACGGTTGCTACTTTGAAGAAACTAGAATATAAGGCGTATTTTCAGTTGTTTTACACGTTTTTGTTTAGTACGTATTTCCACTTGTGTTAATTCATAGTTTTGATGCCTTCAGTGTGAATCTACAATGTCAATAGTCATGAAAATAAAGGAAACTCATTGAATGAGAAGGTGTGTCCAAACATTTGGTCTGTACTGTATATATATAAAATATATCTAGTTTTTTTTTCTTTTTTCTCATGTTTTCCAGCCTAGGAGTTGAAGCTTAAAGAGTGAATCAGCAGCTGAGAGTCACCATGCTGTGGAGGGAATCTCACCTTTTTTTCATGATGTGTTCATTATTTCTTGATTTTTGATCTCATTTCACTGAACTTCATTTATGCACCAATTTATTTAGATATCTGGTTGTAAATTATTTGGGCTCTTACACTCATCTGATGTGAATTTTATGTTAATAGAATCGTTAACATTCAATGGAATATAATGTTTCTATTTAGTGTGTGACATACTGAGGCAGGGGGAGGAGAGGAGGTGGCTGGGGATCCTGAGTTGGTCTGAGTATGAAAGGTGTGAGCGAATATGAACATCCTGAAGTCACATGGCTGTGCTTTGACTGCTCAGCTTTGGGTGAAGGACGGGAGGTCCTCAAGGCTAAGGCCTTGGTTCAGCAAGGATGCAGTTGTAAAAGGGAGAGAATTTGTTTTGAGTGCACTATTTATTTTAAGGTATTCAGGGTTTCCCCTGTGGCGCCCCACCAGGCTTATAATCCACTGGGGGAAATGCTGGTAGTAGTAGAGACCAACTTTAAAATGAGTAGTATTATTTACGAATTTGGCTTATATTTTAAATCTTTTAGATTTTGGTATTATGTACCCACTAAATGTGATTTAAAACAAGATGACATAAAATAGTAAAGTCTGCACATGAACATAAGCATACCCAGGTCCTTCATCTGGCAAATGTGCAGATGAATTGGAAGATGTTGCAGACAAACAGCTAACCTCAGAGCATTCAGCAGCTTTTAGAAAACCTACTGTAGCTTTGTTCTCTTTGTCCCCAACCTCTTATTCCATCCTTGGAGCTGCTGCTGCTGTAGATTGTTTGGGGGGGACTCTTGACAAACAGGAAAATGTATAAGCATAAAATTAATCTTTTGACTAAAATTCTCAATATTGTCAAGTCATTATAGATGTCATCAGTTACATTGACAAGTATGATGACACCTGTTGTTCTACTACTATAATGGAAAGACTGCCTTCTAAACTATAAAAAGTTTGTCCTTCTAGATTTTTCTTGTTTATTCACAAACATAACCTTCCATGATTCTGGCCTTTCTGGGCCAAACGTAAACAGGCCTTTTATTTTTGGAAGTCAGAGTTGCACTGTGAGGTTTGGCTCTTAAAAGCTATATAATTAAGTTGGAACTAAAGTTAAACCCAACTGTGATTAGCGTTAACAAGCCGGCAGGCAGCGCTGCACTCCGTGCCTGTCTCTCAGATGCTGTAGCCTGCAGCATATATACGCCACATGAAACTGCCCTGTTTGTTTTAGTGCAGTTTTTGGTGGAAACCCTGTTTAGAATTTGGAGTCAGATATACATACACACATACATTGTGGCTTTGGTAGGGAAGGATTGGTGGATGGTTGTAACAATATTAAGAAATAAAAAAGAGAAGGAACTGTGAAATTAAAATTCGGGCAATTTTAAATAGACATTTGTTATTATGACTGTTCACAAAATAGACTTGGGTGTATTTGCTTATTTATTTCAAGGGAATGCAATATTTATTGTAAGAAAATGTAATACTTTTGTGAGGCAATGCAAAAGAAAAGCTTTCCCCATGTACCCTATGGGACTCCGTAGGAACGACAGGTTGTAACAAACAGGGTAGTTTTTTTGGAAACAATATTAGTTCCCCATGATTACCACTGCATTTACCACACCAAATCTATTCTGAGGCACAATAAAAACCGTGGTTTAACCGATTTTTACAGAAACAAGGAAGCACTCCCACAGGCTTTTGTCATTTAAAGGTGGGATGTTATATAAAATCAACTTTTTTGAGCTTTATATCATGTTATGTTATTCCTTTATCAAAATCACAGCTGGCGTGTTGCTTTAATTTTTTTATTGTAAGACCTGGAGGAACTGTGTCCGCTGAGCTCATCATATGAATGTCTTCTCATTATAAAGCTCCCAAAAACAGTTGTAAATGGCATCATGGAGGAGCGTTGCCACGATGTGGAGGGTGTGTGTGAAAAAAGTTGTAGCATCTGAAAAAGACAAAGGCAATTGCAAGGCATCAAATTGTGAAGTCAAATTTCTTTTAAATCCATACAGCATTTTTTATAACAATTGAAGGTAACAGGTACTTGATTGTGGTACAAAATGGCACAATGGACATCCAGAGAAAGAAATCCTCTTAAAGCAGTAACAAATATCAACAGTTTAAATTAGAGTAGAGTTTAGAAACTCTACTCTAGAAGAGTTTCTTAAATCTTCCTTTAAGGAAAAATCTTCCTTAAAGATTTATATCTTTAAATATATATACTTATGTTATACTTAAGTAATTTAAGTCATGTTAGCTAAACATTCACTCACTCAGCTGAATAATGTGTGATGGCAGCAATAACACATGAGGCCCCTCTACTGCTCTGTGCATAGTGGAGTAATGGAAAGAAAGCTGAATGGACTCCATTGGGGTCTGGAACATAGGAGGTACAGAGGAGAAACTAATTTCCCCAAGTGCTTCCAGTCTTGTCTCCTGCTATGAAATGTGAGAAGCTTATTGTGTGTTCTTTGGTGTGTGTTAGTGTAGGTGTGTGCTCACACACAACCAGCCCTGACTGTAAAACAACACTTGGTGTTAGCTTAGTGGTGTTAATTAACATAAACTGAGAGGCTAAAATGCACCTGCAGGGAGAGTCGGATAACATACAGGTAGAAACTCGTAACACCCTGAGCATGTAAAATATCACATTTACACAAATGCATAACCTCTTGTTGTTGTATCCATATTTAGAAAGACTAGTTTTATTTTTTTTAATTCGTCTTAGCTAAAGTTCCAAATAACAGCTGTAGAAGATCCAAAGAGCCACTTGCGGCTCCGGAGCTATAGGTTGCAGATGGTAAGATTTATTCTGGCAGTCATCTGTAAAGACTGTATTTACAGGTCCTTCTCAAAATATTAGCATATTGTGATAAAGTTCATTATTTTCCATAATGTAATGATAAAAATTTAACATTCATATATTTTAGATTCATTGCACACTAACTGAAATATTTCAGGTCTTTTATTGTCTTAATAC
>CAEFZX010000882.1:0-13280 GCA_903066825.1 Alfaro cultratus | reverse complement strand
GCAGCGATCAGAAACCAGAGAACAGACTGGAGGTGAGGCAGGCAGTTCTCTGGCCTCATGGCAGGGGGCGCTCATGAGCCCAGACATTGTGACTCCACAGCTGCAGAGTAAGAGACAGTAACGGTGAACCAGCCATACAGTAAAGTGCAGCGATATATTTATAGTTTTCTCCTCTTACCACTTCAATCACTTATTAATAATCGCAAAATAAACATCAAGCCTAAAACCAAACCACTGCAACAGACTGAATGTTCTATTTCAGTATTTTTTTTAGGGGCGTTGTTGTCAGTTGCTATGGCAACGAGTCTGCGTGTGTAGCCTGGCCAATGCAGAGAGCGAGAAAGTCGTGGTTTTGAGTTGCACTTCAACCATTAGTTAGATAAGTTCTAGTTTCTTTACGTGAAACTAAAAATGACAAACTTGTTCATCAGAAGCTACATTTCCATAAAAACTTGCGCTAAACTTTGTTGATATTCCGTTAATGTAAAAAAACACAATTTCATAACTGTGATGTTTCCATTAAATAAGAAACTCAATTAAAATCACATGTGAATAAGTTTGTTCAGGCGATAAGTCGTTAAAAACATGCAGCACCATCATCTTCCTGTCACTTCCTGTCGGTTCCTTCATCGTTTCTGCCAGTAGTAACATCCTGTTGTTGATCAAGTTTTGCATCATAGTTTCACAAAATAAAGAAATTTCGATACGACTGGAAAAAATCACCTCAACCACCTCAAAACATATTATTGAAACTGGCCGTTTATGAATAATTTTATGGAAACTGGAAGTGCAGCTCCAGGTGTGTGAAGTCTCAGTGAAGCAAATGAATCACCAGACTAAAGGAGGGAAATCATTAGAGCTGCTGGACTGCTATAAATCCAAATGCAACAACGTCCCGATTTCACTCATAATCAGCTTAATTTCAAGCCGACGGATCTGAAAACTTCTGGCACCACAAGCAGAGATTTTCTGTGGCCCCTGGCCCTCCAAAGACACCAGCTGCCCTCCCAAACCCTGCAGTAAGACGGTCCGGGGCCACATGGGTCGGTCAGGGGCCACATGGGTCCCCGCTGCACCCCTGCTCCGGCTCCAGCCCTGGTGTGTGTGTGTGTGTGTGTGTGTGTGTGTGTGTGTACGGTGGAGGGGGAGTTGTTCTGACCCGCAAACTGACCTCCTCAAACTTCAAACTGAATACTTTTGGCAGTTTCCACGACGACAGAGCTCTCCAAGCCTTATCCTACTTACTGAGACGAGACAAGGAGCGAGGAAGAGGAGGCAGGAGGAGGAAGGAGGGCGAGAGAGAGGAAGAGAGAGAGAATGGGAGCAGTGGGGGCGACAGACGGGCAGAAAGCGAGAGTTGCTGCTGTTGCATCTCTGTGTTTTCCATGAGTAGACAGTTTACTGGGAGATTATTCCCAGTCTGGTATTCAGCCTTATTAGGCCAGCATGACCAGTGGAAGCTGTCCGTCCCATTACCAGTATAACACACTGACTAATCAATCAATCACTCAATCAATCAAGTTTAGTTGTGTAGCACATTTCAGCAACAAGGCAGTTCAAAGTGCTTTACATCATAAAAACACTAAAATCAACAATTGAAACATTTTTCCAAATGCCTCCATTCACACATGTTGATCAATAGCTCATTGATTATTAATCAAAATCAATTCTTTCATCTGGGTTTTTAGTCTAGATGTAAAGGAACTCAGTGTTTCAGCTTTTCTTTTGCAGTTTTCTGGCAGTTTGCTCCTGATTTGTGGTGCATAGAAGCTGAATTCTGTTTCTCCATGTCTGGTTCTGGTTTTGGATGCAGAGCAGAACCAGAACCAGAACCAGAAGACTTGAAAGGTCTGGAAGGTTGCTATGAGAACAACAGATCTTTAACGTATTTTGATGATTTATAAAGTAACAGTATTTTAGAGTTTATTCTCTGGAAGGACTTTAGATCTGGGTGATGTTTTCTGACTTCCTGGTTTTAGTCAGAACTGCAGCAGCAGCGATTTGGATCACATTGTTCGAGTCATAATGAGGAAGAAGTTTCAGTATTTTTGTCTAACAGGTGTGTTTATGTGTTCTCAGGTGCAGCGTGTAATAAGGTCCCCGCCTCACAGAGTTCCACATGGTGGCCGACTGAGACACAGCAGTCCTGAAATCTGTGCCTTGATTTTAAACAAACTCAGTCAGATTATCTCTGGATTACAAGGTGGATTTTTATTCTGATGATTTCATTTAATAAAACAAATATAAAAACCCAGGCAGACCTGTGAAGTCACTGTTGCAGTAATCAATGCAACTAAAGATAAATGCATGGAGGAGTTTCTAATCCTGGAAATGTTCTTAATGTTGACGTTTTGTATTTATTTACTTTTTCTTTAACATGTATTTGTCTTTTTCCTGACTCTCTAATACAGTGAATGATAACTATTAAAGTATATTGTCTCATTTTTTGTTATGAAGTCTAAACTCTTCCTACTGCCTTTCTGTAGCTCGGGGTGTCCAAAGTGTGGTCTGAGGGCCATTTGTGGCCCTTGGATAAATGTTTTGTGGCCCCTGATGAAGTTACTGTTAAAAGGAAGATAAATAAATATTGTGTGTATTTTACCATAAATCATGTAGCAAATACAACAAGTTATTCTGGTCAGATTTAATTAAAATTGGTCTAAATTTTTAAAAAATCACTGCAGGTTGTTGGCAGCATCATCAGTGTTGCCAGATTGGGTGGATTTGCTCCTAACTGGACTTTTTTTTTGAAGGAATTGATCTGAATTGGCTTCTTTCTGCAACTGTTAGCAGGTTTTTAGAAAGTTTTCATAGAAAAATTCTATTGAAATACTTTTCAAATAAAATACCGTCACTTATTTTATGAGTTCATTTATTTTTAAATATCTAGAATCTGCTGGATGTGACATCATCCAGGATTAATAGTCACTGGTTAGTGAAGAATCAGTAGTTGTGAGAGTTTTACTTTGTGTCAGTCAGACCTGGCAACCCTGAGCAAAACGCTTCAGGTTTTTACTCTGACAGGAAAAAGAGCCAATAAAAATGATAAGATCTAAACACATAAACTGAAATCTAAATGTTGAGTTTCTGCCACAGTTAAAAACTCGATGAGCTTGAACAACTTTGCAGAACCAAATCAATCCCAAAAGCTTTAAGCGTTTACAAAATAACAACCATGCATCCATTTTTCTTCCTCTTCACAATAAAGGACTTGTTTTTGTAGCTTTAGTGCATAGCATGTTGAAAACCCTCGTTAGTGACGGTGTTTGTCACAATCTGACAGAATGTGAAGATTTATAAAGCAGGGTTTGGCATTTATTACCGCATCGTTATCATAACGACAAGAATTTTGATTTATCGTTCTCAATAAATTCCAATTATTAGTATTTGAAACTAAATTGTTGAGATTGATAATTTTACTGTCTTCTACATAAATAGATTTGAAAATTTGCAGTTAATGACATAAATTACACTTCTTTATGTGACTGGGGTCTTAAAGACGCATATTTGTGTTTGTGGGGAAATGATTGTTACTTCATGCAGTCACAGCCATACAATCACCTAAAAGAGTAATAATAAATACTTCTTAAAGTTACTTTTATCAAAATAGCACCAGAGTCGATGTCGTCCAACCGTAGTCATAGATCTATAAAAGCTTTAGAAATCCACTGAACAGACGTTATAAACCAGATTAGCTTTTACAGTCTGAACATGATCGTCTTGTGGATTGTGTGGAATCAAAGCGGCGCAGGCCATGCTAACAGCAGGCTAGCGGGCCGTGCTAACAGCAGGCTAGCGGGCCGTGCTAACAGCAGGCTAGCGGGCCGTGCTAAAAGCAGGCTAGCGGGCCGTGCTAACAGCAGGCTAGCGGGCCGTGCTAACAGCAGGCTAGCGGGCCATGCTAACAGCAGGCTAGCGGGCCGTGCTAGCAGCAGGCTAGCGGGCCGTGCTAACAGCAGGCTAGCGGTCCGTGCTAACAGCAGGCTAGCGGGCCGTGCTAACAGCAGGTTAGCGGGCCGTGCTAGCAGGCGGCTAACCTCCCTCAGGGCGACTGAGCGCCGTCAGTCGGTAAATCGCTAAGTGATCCTGGATGTCATTTAATCAATATGAACAAGCAGCAGCTGTTCCACATCATCATCTCCCCTGGGGGTCGTTGTCAAGACAGGGCATAAAAAATTCATGCTAGTGTGTGTGTGTGTGTGTGTGTGTGTGTGTGTGTGTGTGTCTCTAACAATTTATCTGAGCCTTTTTTCACAGAGCTTTAATGTGACGGGGGGATAAACTGCGATGGAGTTTATAGTCAAAGCTTCTGTTCCTCTGAGCTGAAGATACTGAGAATCTGACTGATTTTATTACATATGATGGAGTTTTAGGGCCATATCACAATGTCTATTAGTATTAAAAAATAATTATGAGAGAAAAGTCAAAATAATACAAGAATAAAATCAGAATATTGAAATCATAATATTATGAGAACAAAGTCAGAATATTTCGAGAATAAAATCGCAATAAAATCGTAACACTGACTTCACTCTTGTGTTATTTCTACTTTATTCCCATATAACTTTATTTTTATAATTTATTCTCAAATTACTTTGACTTTATTCTTGTCATTTTATTTGCCCTTAATACTCCATCATAATTTTATTCAAGAATCAATAAAAATGGACCGAGTTAACTTCCTTATACATGAATAATTCTGTTTTTACACCAATTGTGTGTTGATAAATATTATTTATTCAGTAATTTCAGTTTTTAATACATCCTTGAGCTCTAAAATTTTTAAATTTATATTTTTTCACTTTTAATTTATTTTTTATTGCCAAAGCCCTTTAAGTAGCTTTCATCAAATCTACTTCCATTTGTTTTTTATAGTCATTTCAGACGTTGAGCAGATGAGGAAACACTCCCAGGTGTTATGCCGTCTCCTTTCCTTCCCTCTTGGTTCCTCTCCCAACGTGAGACAGTGAAATCTCATCCAGCCACTCGTTTCTGCCCTTACAGCCAGCAGGGAGGGACATGTCATTTCACTCGTCTGCGTGTGTGTGTGTGTGTGTGTGTGTGTGTGTGTGTGTGTGGGTGACAGGGCTCTGATCTCTCAGATAGGGAGATAGCCACCTGATTCAAATGGCTCGCTTGTTCCCGGCAGTCACCTGATCGGCGTGTGAACTGACTCCTCTCTTATTTACAATCAAATGCTGCAGAGCTGACCTGCCCAGCCCGACCCAACCCAACCCGGGCCGGCCCGCTTTCTGCGCTTGCCCTATATTTACCATGTGGCTCTCTACTTGCAATACACACACACACACACGCATACACAGAAGAAGTGGTGGAAACTTCCAGCAATGATGTTTTGCAACTAGCAAACTATCTAGTTGTAAATATATAAATATATGTTTTTTTTTATTAGAGGTGACTTCTCATGCTCCCTTGAACATGTTGGGATGAGTCCTAACAAGTTTATTACTTTTCTTTTTTCATAAAATCATTTAGATGATGAGATTTTAGTCTATTTGAGGGGCTCTGTCACTTTAAATCCAAATAAGCTGCTGCTGGCCACGCCCACCAACTTAATGTTTACACTCGCACATGAAAATGGCTGCAAACAGATGCACAATTACACCACCATACATCCTTGAAAAGCAGAAGTGGAGCCTACTGCCCAACCAACAAGAATGCAGCAAACAACAAAACTCTGTCTTTTCCAGCAGCCATTGTACAACACGCTCACCAAATGTGTTGGAGCTTAGCTGGAGTTGCTAGGTAACAGGTTGAGGTTTGCTGGGGTTGCTGGGTAATGTGGCAGTGCCACATGTGAGGTTACATTTTGAAATGTCTCATTTTCCAGAGACCAACAAACATGAACTTATTGCCAAAAACCAGCTGAGTGATTTTAAAAACAGTAGAAAACTGCACAGCTGCTGAAAAAGGCCCAAAATGTGAAGTTTTATAAGTGTTCATGCTGTCAGCTGGGTAAAGAAGTATGATTTTTTACAACAGGATTTCACAAAATAGAAAACTAAAAAAGAACGTGGAAGAAAAATCAAATTCTGCTTTGTGAGTTTTGAATTTGATGACATCACAAGAGGGTTGATCTGAAACAACATGGCAGACGAGCAACTTCTCCCTCTGAGAAATTACTCGTTTAGTTGAGAAATAACGAAAACTTAAAATTACTTTGGACATCTCAAACTTCCAAGCAGATTTACTTACTGTCTAATCTAATCTAATCTAATCTAATCTAATCTAATCTAATCTAATCTAATCTAATCTAATCTAATCTGCTCTTAAGGGTTAGATATAACATCTCACAGAAGTGAATTTAGTTTATGAAGAGTAAAAAAAACGTACGGAAGAGGATTACAGTTTATCAATTAAACTTTAATGTCAGATTTCTGAGAAAAAAGTGAAAATTTTTTAGAAAAAAAGTCTCAAATCTGAGATGAAAGTCAGAATTCCAAAATGTAATTCTGAATTCTGATAAAATAGTACATTTTCCCCCCAGCTGTCCTGATCCTGTTCTGTACAAACGTCCTTTTGAAATGAGTGAAAAATGAGCCTCAGAGTGAGAAAGAAGCAGCTCCAGTGTGGAGCATCTGTCCGTCTGTCCGTCCGTCCCTCTGTGACTGTCCTGTCTGATTATCTGTCTCCGCTGGCCCTGAGGGGACACAAACTGAAAGAGGCCACTCTTCCATTCAACAACAGCTTCTGTCACACACACACACACACACACACACACACACAGAGACCTCAAAGTCACCAGCTCCAGAACGGCCCGATAGTGACTGATGCAATCAATCGAAATCTGCGCTGCAGTCAACAAGAACGACTCTTCGTTTTTTCTTTAGGTGACACAGAAAACAGATTTAAAGAGGGCGACGTGGAAACGGGAGGATTTCACATCGACAGGCAGGTTCTTATGAGCCGTAAACGCTCGACACACACGCAGCCCTACCAGGTTCATGTGTTAACGCTCCATTAAGAGATTTTTACCGTTTGACACGTAGCAGCAGCGTCTAAACGTGTCAGTCATGAATCATCCAAATGTGAGGCTCAGTCTTAGATTACAATGTAAAACACAGTATCATCTGCAAAACATGGCGCCTGGAAGAACTGAGCTGATTTATGATGCATTATGAACTCATTTATTACAGCTTCTATTAAAAAACAACAGAAATATTAATTTATTCTATGTGATGGAGAATTTATGTGTAAGTGTTTATCCCCATTAGCATCACTAGCATCAGTTATTCTTCCTGAGGTCAGATTACGTTTACAAACATGTCAGATTACAGATGAAGTTTTAAAGTTACATGTTTGATACCTTTTAAAGAAAGATGCTATATTCCCATTACATAAAATTTAAAAATATGATACTTTATCAGCTACACCTAAAGTAAACTAGCAGCATTTGGGGTTTATGAGTTTATGAGCCGCCATGATTTTATAATGTCTGAAATTTATTCCAGTCATATAAACATTGGGTCGAATATTTCAACGATAAGGATGTTTTGTAGCTGTTTGTGAGGAAAAGAGAAAACAGGGAAGATCTGTAGCATCATTTCTGTGTGTGTGTGTGTGTGTGTGTGTGTGTGTGTGTGTGTGTGTGTGTGTGTGTGTGTAGCTGTCATCTTTATGCCATATCTGACATGCTGTAATGCAGATCTGCCCTTACAAACACTAAAGTGTCTCTACAGGAAATGAAGCACACGCTCAGACTGCAGGATTTATGTGTTTAAGTAACACAGATTTCACTCTGCAGGCTGAATTACGTTGATTAGCACAAAAAGAAATTCACAAGATGAAACTTTTCTGATCAAATTAGGTTTGAACGTGTGGAACATAAACCAAAGGTTTAGTTGAAAATCTGGTTTTACTGCTGGACGTTTGCAGCATTTTCACTGTCAAAGTGTTTGATTTTAGGCCAAATTCAATAAATCATTAACAATAACATGTTTAAAACCAAAACAATGTTTGAATATATCAAAATAAAAGATTGCAGTTGTTGCTGTAACTGGCGACTGAGTGGGAATAACTGACCTGTCGCAAGAAGCAATAAATCAATTCATGTTAAATGTTAGAATTATTTCTATGGAGGGTAAAATGTAAAGTTAGTACACAAGAAACATCTAAGTTTATGTTAATTGATAAACTAAATTATTCAAGTTCATATCATTCACATTAATAATTTTAAATCAAACTATTCTTGCTGTTTGTACTCAATTTAAAAATGTTTTATCTGACATTTCAGTTTCAACAAATGTACAAAGTTAAATTTACTCCTCTGGTTTTACAGTGTATTAACAAAGTTAAATGAAATGTGTTAAATCAGATCAGTTTGGGATTTAAGACAATTGAAACCATTTAACAGCATGAGGCTTTTTCTATGAACCACATTAAAGATCATTTATTATGTATGTAAACATTTTATTTGTTGTTTATAGACATTAGAATATTAACTCCTCTGTTTTTATCTTATATATTTGAGCATAAAAACATCCAGACATGACTGTCCTCATTAGTCATCATGCTGATTATATGGCTTTTATTTTGAAATGTGAGTCATCCATACCTAAAACATTTAACCAATAAAATTGGCATTTAAGTTTCCAAATCTTTTATTTAACTGGTTGTTGATTGATATTTGTTTGAATTTAACCAACTAAAACCTAAATAATTAAATCTGCTTATTTAACTAAATTAGTTACATTTTAGATTTTTTGCTCACTCACATGAAAAAGAGAGCAAAGTTATTATCTTTGTAATAAGGGCAGAACATGTTACAGCTATGAGTCAGAAATCTTATTAATGCTCATAGTGACTCTGATGTCATTTATAATAAATCCTGTTCTGGGAAGAACAACAGGAAACAGTGGTTGACTAAACCAGCATATTTAATTTAATTAGCTCCACTAACACAAACAGCATTTTTGTATATTTGTGCATCACAAACTAATGCTGTATGCCACCTTTTTTCTTTATCTCTTTGATAAAAAACCTTCAAGTTAAAAAAAACTCAGTTTATTTTTCTTTTTAGTTAAAAATGCAAAATAATCAGAATTTCTTTTTTTCATTTCAACTGCTCAGCAACAAATGAGGATGTGATATTTTAATGAAACAGTGTTGAATGTAAAATTGACTTCAGCTTTTTAAGGTGATTCCCTCTTCATGAGTGTTGCTTTGATTCTTTGAGAAAGCCTTTAATCTCCACGGCAACCATTCAGCTGTACCAAACTGAATGGTTTGGTACAGCTGAAGCCATTCAGCGTGGACCGAGCTCCGCCTTCAAGACGCTGAAGTTTCTCCCACTCAGCTCCTTCAGACTAGCCAGCAGCAATTAGCAAACACCTGGTGGAGCTCATTATAGGAGCTGCTGCTGGGATGATTCCTGAAGGCGGAGCTTCAGATTTTAAAGAGACAGAGGCTCAAAATCAATCAGGAAGTAAAATTTCTTTTAAGTCATAATTTATATATATAGCATTTTTCTAACAACTGAGGGTATAAAAATGCTGTAACATGGCACCATGTGCCTGGAAAACATTTCACACTGTGATTAGAAAGCAATTTGTAGTTTTATATTTTCAGTTTTATCTCGTTATTTTATTGTATATCCAGTTTTATAACCGATCGATGGGCTGCAGATGCAAATGAGCTTTTGCTACAATCTGGTTCCGATTACAGAATAAATGACATTAATTATTCAGCTGAGCATTGTCCCTTTCTAAATAAAGATTTTTACAATAATAATAATAATAATAATAATACTGTCCCTCTAAGATATAAACAAAAACAAAACTCTCCATCAGCTCCATTTGCTGGAGTCTCATTTAAACCATTTCTAAACTGCGTCTACGGGCTGCAAAAAACAACTCCTAGGACCTCAAATGGCCCTCAAACCGCACTTTGGACTCCCCTCTCATAGCGCCACACCTTTTCATCCCTTTTGGAGCCGCTTTTTTCCCAGCCTGCATGCATCTCTGACTGTGTCATATTCCAAAATAGGACAGGCAGCGCCGGCCGGCCCTCCTCCCCCGTTTTAATGTGCGAATGGAGTTGTTGGTCAACAGTTGGGTCGGGGGCCAGGCGGGGGGAGGGAGGCTGCGAACAATGGACTGCGCTGTTTTACGCGGGGTCGGTGGAGGGAGAGAGTCAGGCTGATGACAGAGTGAAAGAGGTTAGTGTCTATGCTGGGAAATGAGAGCAGAGAGCGGAGGGGGTTCCTGTGTCTGCTGGCTTGTTAATGATGATTCAGTCCCATCAGCTCAACAGCCTTCATATCAAACAGTCCCTGATCGCAGAAGAAGCAGCTCCAGCTCAGCCAGTCAAACTGCTTACATGGGAAATTAGATCAGCTGGGTTTCCAGTACCTGCTGACAGAATCCATGATGGAATGAAAATGAATGAAAATCACCTCATATTAGTTTTTTTAATAAGCGACTATAGTTTTATTTCACCATTTGATGGTTCTGACAAACATACACTGCAAAAAAAACATCAATATCTTACCAAGTATTTATGCTCTAGTTTCTAGTACAACTATTTTAATACACTTGAGATAACTTACAAGAAGCTTGTTTTAACTCAACTTGTTGCCCTGTGGGGCAAAAACTGGAAAACTTCATCTACAGGCGGGGAACAAAATGTAGAGAAAAATTCAAAAATAAGTTTCCTGTTATCTTTTTTTCTTTTTTAGTTTTCCCTGCTCAACAATAAACACAACTTTTATCAAGTCTGAGGATCCTGAACATAAAAAAGGCTCTAAACTGTTTCCTTCTTAAAACAAAAACAGACCATTTCCAAATTATTTGGGTCAATTATTTTTTTGTAGGCCAAATTTTTACCATTCTTGACTTTGGTCAGGGGCCCAACAAAATCATTTAAAGGGCCACAAATGGCCCCCAGGGCACACTTTGGACACCCCTGTTTTACATCAATAATCCCTTAATATTGATGAGAAAGAGCTTGTTCCACTGGCAGATTATTTCATTACTGGTACTTCCATCAATATGAAGGAATCATTGACCTAAAATAAGCTCCTATATCTGCTGAAAAGTTAGTTTTGTCTAATTTCAACTGCACTTAGATACTCGCACTAGAAATTAGACTAAAACACTCAGTAAGATTTAGTATTTTTTCTTTGTATCTAAGAAGAAAACTAATTCCCCTCATTCAACGAGTCGCTGTGCAGAAAGAAAAAGAAATCAAAGCTGCAGCCGGATGAGTCGAGACGCTTCAGCCAACTGGGTGGAAATCAGCAGGCAGCGAGAGTTTATGGGAGGAAACGCTCTGCACTGCAGCGACGGTCGTTTTCATTCACATCCAGGCTGCCTGGAGTCGCCTGGGTGGAAGGCAAGCCGGCCCAAAGCATAAGAAAACCTGGAGGCCCAAAGAGCTTTGACCTCTTTAAGAAGGATACCCAGCTATCACTCTTAAATCTAACGTTTGCTTTAATTTGTTCACTTTTACCTCACCAAGATGCTGCAAGTCACAATGAAACAATACATACTGGATTTAAGAGTTTAAAATTCTTCAAGGTTGGCTATTTTTAGGTTTTGAAAGAAATAAATGTAAAGAAATAAGTTGTAATTGTGCAAAGTATTCTTAGATTGACTTGTCAGATTGTCATAAAGTGATGTTGTTGTTTCTGTTCTTTAACATCATTTATTGCCAAATGCAGGACAAACACTGTAAAAACATAAAATCTTACCAAGTATTTCTGTTTAGTTCTAGTGAAATATCTCAGAACACAAAACTAACTTACAAGTAACTTTCAGCAACATATAGGAGTTTATTTTGGGTCAATAATTCCTTAATGTTTATATCTTCCATTGGCAGATTATTTCACTTATAAGAAAATTATAATCTAAACAGAAAATGTCAATATTAAGGAATTATTGACCTTAAACAAGCTCCCATAACTTGCTAAAAAGTTACTTGTAAATTAGTTTTGTCTTTTTTAAAATGTAATAAGATATTTGTGCTAGAAAATAGACCAAATATCCTCAGTTAGATTCTGTGTTTTTGCAGTTTATGACTTTGAATCATATTGAAAAAAACAAACAAAAAAACCTAATTATAAATTCTGTGCAGCCCGTCTTTTAGTTTTTGTCTCCTGAGATGAAATGATGCATCATAGACACTAAAACTGACTAAAAGTAAAAGTAAAACTAAGTCACTTTGGAGAGCAAAAGACCTTTAGATCAGTCAGTGGCACCATCACCTGTTGCATCAAGCAGCCAGCAGAAGCAAAGCTATTATTATGATTATTATGATTATTATTATTGTTCTGATGGACCAGTGCAGTGTGAACCGCCAGGCTTGGAGCTGCATTGTCCTCCTCCTGCTGCAGCCAGCAGGCTCAGCCGCCAGCAGCCAGCCAAGCGTTTGACGTTATTAAATAATAAAGAGATGTTGATCTGGTTGCATTGTTGTGAAGCAAAAAAGGCCAATTAGCGCGCCGTTATACTATCATTATGGTTGTATTAACTCGAATTTGTTATAAGACAATGCGCACATTGACACTCGGGTTTTTCATTTCTCACAATGGCGGAAATGAATCTGCATGCAGGAATCTGACGGCTAGAAGCGCCGAGATCGATAGAAACAGAAAGAAACGTCAGAGAAGAAGAAGAAGAAAGTTGAATTTAAAGGTGAATTCGGTTCTGATTCGGTTGTAGGTTGAATTACCTACAAGTGTTCAGGTTTACCAGAGGCAACAGATTTATTCTTCTGTTCAAACCAAACGGGACATTTATTGTTTGTTTTTTCACATTAACCTCTGAATTTCTGCTTAAGCAGGAAAAATTAGGCTGCATTGAAAACAAGCGAACCATCTGAGTAGAAAAGTTTCAGAAAGTCTTTGCAGCTTCAAATCTACTTTTGTTTCCATAAACTGCCTGACTGGCATCAAAATGTACCCAGGTTGCTTCTGTCCAGGTTCCTCTAGAAAATGACAACTAGATCTCAACGGGGTTTAACTGGTTAAATAAGGGAAATTAAAAAAATCGAAACTTTTAGAAGTCTTTCCAGATCGCGAGCTGAAATTTGTGACGCACTTTTTCGTTTTTAAGAGCTCTGATTTCTGTTATTTTGAAGAATCTGAGAGCAAAATAATAATAAAAAAATGAACAAACGAGTTGCAGGTACAGTAAAGCAGGACAACCAGGAGCTGTGATGCGGCGAACTGCGCATTCCTGCAATGATGGCGCTCCATAAAGCTGTCAGCATCAATGAGCAGAAATGATAAACGGAGCTGGGGTCGCTGGTGACGTGGAGGGGGG
>CAEFZX010000881.1:0-43781 GCA_903066825.1 Alfaro cultratus | reverse complement strand
TCTATCTATCTATCTATCTATCTATCTATCTATCTATCTATCTATCTATCTATCTATCTATCTATCTATCTATGTCATAGATAGATCGATAGATAGATAGATAGATATGCAAGTAATTAAATTAAAAAAGGAATGTTTTTTTTAAAAAATCCATTAATTATAGAGGGATATTTCAATATTATTTCTGTTAAAGAGTTTTGCAACAAAAGTGCTAGTCTACTGAAAAGCCAATGTACTACAAAGTATATGAACTGAATAGTTGGTTGGGTCCTGGTAGGTACTATTAGCAGTGTCTAATAACTATTTAACATGCTTGAACTAATCAAAATAAAACACTAACATAATTGGGAAATGGTTCAGAAAGTCTATTGTGCAACATTTCTTACGGTGAGAAAATGTTATTAAAGTCCAAATCTAGCCTGCATAAAGCTAGTAAACTGAAAGTCATTCTGCTAATGTCCTTGCTTTAGTCTGAGTCGGGGGTCCCACCACGTCGCACGCCCTTTTCCTTGCTGCCCGCTCTAAACACACCTCCTCCTCCCAGACCTTCTCCTCCTCCTCCTCCTCCTCCTCTTGTGGGGCTACTTCGCCAGATGGTGTAGTCTTTTTCTTTTGTTTACCCATCGCCTCAGAGTTTACCTAACAAACCTTAGCGACAGAACTATGGGATGTCTCCGAGCAGCATGACCGCCGGACACAGACACGTAAGTCTTGTTTTAAATCTACGCATGAGTGAACCCGCTGGTGCAAATATATTTGTCCGAACATTAAGGGAAGAAGAAAAAAAAACAAAAAAAAAAACTGCATCCACCTCTCTAACTTGGCCATCCCAACTCAGACGGTTTTTTTTGTTTTTTTTTTATAGCCCCAGCTGTTTTCGTTATTGTAAAGTAAATTTACCCACACTCTGCTTTCTAAATAAAGACGTGATACACTGACAGAGTGAGGCTAGCGGGGTTTTGACACCTGTGGAATCCGTTACCGTTAGAAGTTTTACTTGTGATTTCTCAGGCTAACTTCATGGACAGTTTAATCAGCGCAGCCCGTCGAAAGACAGCCAGGGCAGCCAATGACAGAGCAGGACGGATCTGTGTACATATCCGTTGCCGCGGTAACAAACCGACATTCCAAAGATGTGGAACAAAAAGAGGCGGGATCTCAAGCTCCAGCACGGGTGGGTGTACGGCCACGGTTTAACTAAACTGAAAGGAGGAAACTTTCTTTGAAACTAATGCGAAAGAATTTAAAACGTCCAGCTGTGAGAGTGAAGTCACTATAACAATTCGTCTCGCCTGTAGCCATTTACATCTATGGTTTATTCTACTTGAGCGCTTAGCTAATGAAGTCAACGGTAATCTCAGTACGACTATAATTTACGTACTCGAGCTGTCTAACATAAACTAAACAACCAGAATTCAAAAAACTAAACCGGAAGTTCAAAAAAGTGGCCCGAAGTCGTTACAGAACTCGCAGGTTTACCTGGAGCACCGCACTGGTGCGTCAGTCTCCTCCTATCACTTCTATCTCCAAATATAGATAAACAGTTATTATACTGATCCTCTGTAGATGAGTGGAATAATTACAGTTCGTCTATATGAATCTGAATATATGAATACTTGGCCTAAAATTACTTAATTTATTTAATTATGGCTTACATCTGATGAAAACAGTTTCTCAGTGTATGTATATATACTGTACTTACATAGGCATAATATTTAAAAATAGCAAAAGATTATATCAAGAAATATATGAAATGTTAATGAAATACATCATATTTTCGAAATGCACATGGAAAGCCTTATATTATGAAATACTGAAAATAATCTCATGACTGAATTCTTTCTTCTCTGCCTCAGGTATCTTTTGCCAGGAGGAAGGACTGACACCATGATGGGACCACTCACAAAGCTGTGTTAAAGCTTGAGCCCTGCTTCTCACCCACGTGCTGCATTCTGAGCTGCTGCTCATCTTTTCAAAGCAGCCCAGCTGTTAAGACATTGAACATGTCTCAAACCAAGGATGTGAAATGATCAATTGAAACCCATCCGATCAATGGAAAAGAGAAGGTTTCCTGGCACAATGTCCAGGCAGGTGGATTCGTCGTCCAAGAGACGCCCCTATGTTGGAAGTGGGCTGACATTCCCTCAGCCTCCCCAACTCTCCTCCACCGTACAGTATGGCCGCATTCAGGCAGTGGAGGTTGCGAGAGGAAGAACAGGGTATGGCTTCACACTGACAGGCCAAAGTCCTTGTGTCCTCAGCTGCATCCTTAAAGGAAGTCCCGCAGACTACGTGGGGCTGCGCTCAGGAGACTGCATCCTCTCTGTCAACGACATAAATGTCTCCAAGGCATCGCACGAAGATGTCGTCAAACTGATTGGACGTTGCTCTGGCATTTTAAAGCTGGTCATTGCTGAAGGCGAGCGCCACCGGCGCCACCCTCAAAGGGCCGCCGGCAGTCGCCATCACAGCAGTAACACGATGACGGCGGCCTACCTGGATTCCTGCTCCAGTGATGACGAGCTGGATGTTTTTTACAATAACGGTGTGGGCAATAATAATGGCCGGTCAGGCTGTGGAACGAAAGGAGGCTGGTACAAGCCCAAACTGGATTCCAAGCAGCTTGGCATCAACAGAGCAGAGAAGGTGGTGGCCGAGTTGCAATCTGGAGGAATCTTCAACATGATCTTTGAAAATTCCAGCCACTCCTCCAGCAGCTCGGACAAGGACAGGCCTGGGGTGAGCTCATCCTCAAAGCCACATCAGATGTCCGATCCGGAGTTCAACCCGTACCGCAATGCCTCCTGTACCCAGAGCAACCCCAACCTGCTCTCTGAGGAGGAAATGGCCCAGGTGCTGAATGATGACTCTGTCTTCCTGGAGTCCGACTTCCGTCACCTCCACATTCACCACCACGAAGAGCAAGATATGGATGTTGGAGAAGGTGCTGACTTTGGTCTTGAGCCCAGCGAGGGAATCCTTAACGTGGGGATGATTGTTGGGTATCTCGGCTCCATCGAGCTCGCTTCAACAGGAACCAACTTGGAGAACGACAGTCTGCAAGCCATCAGAGGGAGCATGAGGCGCCTCAGGGCCGAGCAGAAGATTCATTCATTGGTCCTCATGAAGGTGGACTTGACTCTTCTAGTTATCTGCCTTAGATACATTTTTAATTGTTTTTTTCCCACTTGTTGCATAAAACCTCAAGTACTTAAAAAAAATAAGAGTTGTATTTATACATTTGACTTTGCTGTAGACTTTATCTATTCAAAACCAGCTTGAAATTGTACATACAGGCTCCAATACAGACATATATTCTCATTAGCAATTAGATTAATGTCCCTTAGCAGATTGCAGAGAAACCAAACTATTTTTGTTGCTGTCGTCAAGTTTTTGGCGTATTTCTGAATGGATATTTCACCACTCTACTGAGTGGTCAAATATAACTTCCCTGAATCAGACTCGGCTTGTAAGCACAGTCCACACATTTCCAATTAGGTGCAGGTTTGTTTAAAAAGACCATTTATGTTTTATCTATTCCAGAATTAGTTCTGATGAAGGTTTGGGAATGAACAGTCAGCTGTGACGGAAAAAGATAGATTAAAATGTTCTCAAACAAGCAAAAAAAAAAAAGACTCAAGGCTCCAACCTATCATACATTAGAATATGCTGGTTAATCAGCATCACCGTCCACAGGTTATCAAGTCATTCAGGCAGCTACATTGGTCTGAAGATGCCTCCATGGACCTGCACACAGTATTACGCTCCTGTAGGATGATGAATGTGATAATAGTTGGTGTTGACAAGAAAGAAATGCTCAAAAAAATTAAAACCCATTTCAAATTTTTAAATGCTTTTCCTGCCTGACTCATTAAAGCCTAAATTAATTTACATGAGTGAAATTATTTTAGTTCTATAAAAAATCATTTACCCATTACCTTTAAAGGGGTGAGGTGAATCACACAATTATTTCTGTTTGTATATAAAAACTAAATAGTTAACTGAAACATGGTGTTTTTTAACTACACTTTGTAAATGTGTGAACTTCATTTGTTTACACGGCAGTAAAATGAATAAATTACACCCCAACAGGTCATGCATGACAGCGTACTCCTGTGCAGCGACAGAGGTCAGGTCTTGGCCACCTACCCTGCAGAAAAACTCGCCTTCAGCGCCTGTTGTCCTGATGATCGCCGATTCTTCGGATTGGTAACCATGCAAGCCACGGATGACCAAGATGATCGCCACTTCAGCAACGGGCGAGACGATGAAGGAAGTTTAAGGACTTCATGTCACGTGTTCATCGTGGATCCAGAACTATGCCATCACCAGGTAATTCAGAGATGCTGAAGCATTTTTGACCATGCACAATATTTTTACATTTTAAACTAAAGAAATGCTGCTAAATTTCTCATTTTAAGTCATATCAGTGTAAAAATGTCTTTAAAGACCATCCATTTTCTTACGCTTATCTGGTGTCACGTCGTTGGGTAGCAGCCCAAGTAGGGCTTGGGGTTAGGCGTTAGTCAGGCGTTTCACTCTACGTTATGTCTTAGTGTTGTCCCTTCCACATAAAGTTCCTCATGCCAAGAAGTTCAATTTTGGACTCATCTGAACTGAGTCTGAGCACCTTTTTCCTCATTTGCTGGGCTCCTTAAATGGCTTGTGGCAAACTGCAAACCTAGCGACATGTGACTTTTAACAAATGCTTTCACCTTGCTACAAAGTCATGACTCCAATACTTTACTTTTATTTGTACATTTTATTATTATTTTTTAAATCATCCTTCCATTACATTCATTTCATCTGTCAAATGATAGCGCGTGGTTTTAATGTGAAAGAGATATTTGTACTTAAGCAAACCTACAAAATATTTATGTAATCTATAAAATAAAGATTACATAAATGTCCCAATGCCCAAAAATCCATGAAGCTTGAGATGTTTTCTGGGATGTTAATAACCAATGCCTATAAGTGTAAGTACTGAGCATTGTGTCTGTTGTATGGACAGGTCCATTTAGGGGTGGCAAGAAGGTTTGGCTTTGAGTGCACCCCCGACCCAGACACAGGTGGCTGCCTGGAGTTCCCACCAAGTTCTCAGCCTCTGCTACAGTTTGTTTCTGTCCTCTACCGAGACATGGGGGATAACATTGAGGGGGTCCGGGCTCGCGCCTTCCACGATCCAGACAACGACGCCCAACAGAACCACAGTACCAGCAGCAACAGCGATAGTGGAATCGGCAACTTTTTACCCGAGGAGAAGAGCAACCGAGTCCTTTTGGTGGATCTCGGGGGCCCTCCCAGTCACAACCACATGTCCGGGGCCCGCCAGTGGGACAGCCCGCCCTCCTCTCAGCAGGCCTGGAGCCCCATCCTCGGAGCTGCTGCCTCCCACCCCCCTCCGCCTCCCCCTCCTCCTCCCATGCTGAGAAACGGTCACTACCTCCACGACCCGCACCTCGCCGACCTCCCTCACCCCCTCCCCCTGGCTCACCCTGACCTGCCAAGCAGACTCTCACAAGGACTCAATGTGCATCACTACCCGGCGAGGAAGCTGGGTGGAGCTATGGGGGGAGGAGACAGGAGAGGAGGAGGAGGAGGAGTAGAGTCTCAGAGGTGGCTGCCAGTCCATGTGCTGAGAGACTGGCGTCAGCAGCACCAGCACCACCACAGCCACTTCCAGGGTCTGAGCAGCGATCAGGAGTCGTACGCCGAGTCCACCGACGGATGGTCATCAGCCAACTGCAGCACCCTGCCCCCACCCATGAATAAGATCCCTGCCGACCGCTACCGGGCCCCGCTGGCCCCAGGGGACCGCATGCATCCACCTGGTGTCAGTCATCCTCCCTCTCCTCCCTCTCCTCCACCTCCTCCTCCTCCCCCTCCTGCACACCTCCACAGCCACCGGCTGGCTGCTCAGAAAGACGAGTGGGCCAAGAAACTGTTCGGCGCTGGAGACCGGGAGCGCAACGGAGCACGGAGAGCCGAAAGAGAGAAAAAACGAGAGGTGAACTCAAAGGAGGGAGAAAAAAAGGTACGTCTTTAATCAAACTAGTAAAATATAAAATATCAGCACAAGTCAGACTTTTATCACTTTTCCTGCTCGCATTTCATTCAGTTTATTTCACAAGTATCAACCGAAGACAAATTTTCTTTGGACAGTCAGTTTTTGGATGGTGATATAGTTGTGTTAAAAGTGACTGTGAGATGAGAAAGCCCGGTCACAGGTCGCTCCCCCGCATCACACATTTCTGTCGTGGAAATTTACTATGACTAGAGAGCGTTCAAGGCTACATATTATTGAGACTATAAATTCATGCTGCTCGCTCTGCGTTTTCCGTCCTCTTCTCACAGCACACGCACTAAATCACATCTTTTTCTCAGACATTAAAAGTCTCGATTTAAAAATGCTACTTTTGCCTCAGAAAGTAGGCTTATAGCAGCACATAATGCTGGCTTAGTTCCCAAACTTGGTGAAAGTGGATGGATAAGTTATTTATCCTCTCTGCTCCTGTATCAGATCATGAATTATGCACTAAGCAGACATCTGTTGTCACCTGAAAACCACCTGTCTTCTGCAGTGGAGCAGATTCGTCAAAGTGATAGAATTTCAAATTATTATGCATTGTATTAGAAATTAATTTCACTAAGCTAAATTTGCTGACTTTTTATATGTTTTTGTACTATTTTTGTACAAAAGGACCAAGAAGCAGAAAAAGATTATGGACTATATCCCATAATCTCACCCCCTGCATGTTAAGATGCTTAGGCAGAATGTTTACATGTACTTTCATGTTAAAAAATACATAAACACAGTGTGTGGTAAAAATATTCATGCTTTTGATCTTGTACAACTCCGTTATCTTTTTCTGACAAATGCCAGTTTATCTGAAAGACAAATACAAAGTAACACACACATTGAGAAAGAGAAGGTAACTCAGGCAAATATATTTTTAAACAAAATCTAAAAAGTGAGTCGATATTTTGTGTAGTCTTTTGTTTTATGCCTTTACCAGATTTGCTCATCCAAAGTCAGAAGTTGTTTATTCTTCTTTGCAAAATGCCTAAAGCTCAGTCAGATAGTGTATGTAGTCCTCTTTTTTCAAATCCCGTTACAGATTATTATATCTGCGCTTTCACTACGCCATTTGAACACTGATGGCTTAATCAAAGCCCAGATATGATTTAATCTAAACTAGTTCATTGTAGCTCTAGCTCTTTAACGGTCCTTGTCCTTGTTGAATACACATGACTCTATCACAGCCTCCAACAAATTTTCTTCCTTTATTACCCTGTCTGTAGCTCCATTCATCTTTTCATCAACTCTGACCAGTTTCAGTGTCCTTGCTTAAGAGGAGTATCCCTTCAGCATTATGTTGCCCCAACCATGTTTGACCATGGAGATGAAAGGTAGTTCCATATTTGGTGCGAAGGCGATTCACAGAAAAGCCTCCTGGTTCAGTAGTGGGATTAATAATCCAAGTATGTCCTCAAATGAATAAAAAAATCACATTATGGAGTCCACAAAAAAAACCAAAACTATACAAATAAAACAACACCCAGAGATTCATTTGCTTCTAGACTCACGTTTAGTTGCAATAACATTATTTGATTTCTGTTACAGTATCATTTCTTCTTCAGGCTTGCATGAGAAGAATGCATGTTCAAGAATGTTTGTTTGCTTTCTTAGTATCCTGCTATGTCATGTGAAACACTTTGAGGTGTTGATTTTAGGTAATTAAAGCACTTTGATAGTTTTGTTTTCGTCATCAAGGTGTAAAATTACTGCTGCTGTGCTTGGAATTGTTGTTTTCTTGCATGGCAGCATTTAGTCTGACCTTCAACTGTTGCACAGTTTGATATGCACTCGAGTTCATGGACTTATCCCAGTCCTAAGCAACCATTTTGGCTCAGGCTTTCTCCGATTGTATTGATGTGAAATTTTAACTTTTAGCATGACCTCAGGCAGACTCTGGATTTTCTAAAAACACACCATGGCAACTTGAGGAAAACTTGCAGGGGTGCTTTGAGTATTGAGTATTGCAGTCATTTAGAGTTGCACACATTATTCATGTGTGATTTCTACAGTTCTGATGTTATCTGTTTATTTATAGTTTTGCCTGATTTACAGACTGCAAAAATTTAGAATAAACAACGGCTACATTTAGTTGCATTATTCAACTGCCTGTTGAACTGATTTTTGCCTCGTTTTCTGTCTTTCTCTTTAATGTAGAGCAACAGGTGGAGGGAGTGGCAGGCTGTCTTTGTCTTTGAAAGCTTATATCATTGTTCCACTTTTCCTGGCTTCTTATTAAAAGCATGTTAAATGATGAGAATTGAACTTGGACAGTATTTCTGCTTGTGAAATTTCCATTTTTTAAAAATCTCGTCAGGCTTGCCTATAAGCTGTGATTACTACTTTGATTGCAAAATGTGCACTTTTTTTTTTTTTTTTTTTTTTTTTTACCATTCCTGTAAGCAGGAAACACTCCTTGCCCCTTAAAGTTAAATGTAGGACAGATCCTGAGGAGAGTTTCTATTAAAACCAAGAAAAGTTGATAATTCTCATCTTTAAGCTGATTGGTTGAGAGGGTTCCTGGGAGCTGAGTGGAGACAATCAGAGGAAGCGTTAACAATACCAAGGCAAAGTATAGAAACTGATAGGAGCAGGAAGATAGACGTTAACCTTTCTGAACAATGCCCTCAGACTGAACTGGTAAAGAAGTCGTGATGTTTTCAGAACAAAATCCTCATCCCTCTGTGGCTCAATCTCTACTCTCTGTATTAGTTAAACCAGATTTATCGTACTGATTTATTAATTAATAGAGAGCGTTTGCTTCTGGCTGTCTGTCTCTTAATGTTTGCTCTTTGTTTAACACATGGTGGCACTGTCTCTCTTTTTCTGTTGGCTTGCTGCACACCCAACAACTTTCCTGTTTTTCCTTCAAGGTCCATTAACACTAAAACGTGGTGATGTTTGAAGATCATGCACGACTGAAGTCTAAATAGCCTCAATTTGTGTTTGTTTCACTTCAACAAAGTTTTGCAAGTGAAAAACCACATGCCATGCTTGTGGCATGACTTAAATTTGATTGCTGATACTTGCTGGTAATACTGGTCATGATTCTGAGAGATGGTCAAAGAACTCATCTGAATGTTTCTGAAACGATAAATAGTAATTGAATGAATTGGTTTTGCACTTTAATTATTCATTTCTAAATTGTCAGATACATCCTTAATCATAAAGAAGTGTTAAACATACTCTTAATGATTGTGTTTTAATGTGGTAGCTGTTAATCCAACTTGCTGCAATCATTTTTAGATTTTTTTATGTAAAGTATTTGGCTATAAAAAGGAAAGATGTTTTTAAGTGATATTGTGTGTTTGTATGTGTTTTAAGGTTGATAACAAATTACACAAATGAGAGCTTCGAATTTTCCTCAGAAACTCTGTTTTCTCTTCTTTTTTTTAAAAGCTGTCTCCTGTGCCAACCAAAACAACCCCTGCTCTTTATCACTTTTCTTCTTAACCCCAGTTTGTGCTTCTCCATTAAATGTCTTTGGATTTTTTTCTTGTATTCATGTAAGACTAATTGGGTTAAAAACAAACAAACAGAAAGGTCACGTCAGAGTGTTTGCGCCTACGCATTTAATCAAGCGCTTGAATCTTCATTATCTGAATGTGCGTGGAAACTCACACACGCACAGATGTAGGGTTGACTCGGTATCCAGGCAACACCACTGCCGATGCCTGATGAAATGCAGCGACCGCCTCCTAAACAGGCGGTCTGATTCAGCTCGCGTCTGTCTTTTCGAACCTGTCAGCGTCTTTTAATTACGTATCTCCTGCTATCACCCAGGGCCCACTCCTCTATGCTGTCTCCTACAGTTCGAGGAGATAAGGCAGATGTTACTTGTGGAAGTTCAGAGACATGACAGGTCATTTCTGTGCTTTCCAAATGCAACACTTGTCAGTGTGACACTTGATTAGTCTCTGTCTCCTCTGATTTACAGCAGTCCTCAATGACGTGACGTCACTGTTAAATGGTTTCAGATATTAAATGTTCTTTCCCCTGTGACTGATGCTCCTAGGTGAGGCAGTTTATGGCAGCAACTTTCTGCACGGATGTTGGGCTCTAATTCCAATTAGCTGTTTTCCAGGCCAGTACTTCTGCAAACTTCATAATGTTTTAATGTTTTTAGCATGCTGCACTTCATTATTCATCATATCGTCAAACATAGGCAAAGACTGTGAAAAGATGTAGCTGTTCTGATCTTTTTGTGCAACATGCTTTGCATCATTGGATTAGGATTGCGGGATTGATTTAACAGCTGTCACAGAAGGCACACAGAAGTACTTTATATGCCTGCATGTGCCATGAGGAATGTAACATGTAGGTGAAAAAATGTGCTCAAATTAGAAAAACATACAGATGCAGACACATTTGTTGGTACCTTTGAAACCACCTCCATTTCTCCTGAAATATCAATCTATTAAACAGTCATATAATACCAATTAGCTAAGCCTAGGGAGCCTGTGCTTCTCTGATTTGGAAGGTAAATATGAATGAAATAATTACTAATCAAGAGCTCCGAAGGAGCAACATACGAAAAAGCAGTTGTTCAGCTTCATTGAATGTTGTTTCATCAGTCTTCTCAGAAGTGAACTGCAGTAGAAAAAATTAATAATTCCTTGTATGATGTCAAGCAGTCAACTAGGAGCTGGTGGCCACTTGAGATGAGTTTAATTTATTTCTGAAGTCAAAACTTTCATTCAGGAATGAGAACAAACTGTGCTGTGCTGTAGTTTCAAGTTCCAATACAAGTTGGATTTGTAAATTAATATGGCCAATCTATACTGTATTTTAGGAGATTTTTATTGTAATTATTGCAAAGGTTGCATGCAAGGCAGCTATATTAAATTTTCAAATGAGGATTGTGTAGCTCCGCCAGACTAGAGGCAGCAGCAAACACCTGGTGGACCTGCAAGTCTGCTGAGCTCATCATAGGAAGTATTTTGCAATGCTGCAAAGAAACGGCTTCATGAAGATTCATGAAGCCGTTTCTTTGCTGTTAGATGTCTAGTTGGCTTTCATACTTATTACCAGGTCAACTAAGGAACCAGCTGTCTGAAAAACAGCTTGTGATTCATTACCAATTGATAATTGAAACATAGCTCTCTAGTATTTCAGATAAATGGAGGCTTCCTGAAGGTTCACGTTAGAAAAATAGCTTGACTTTAAAGACAAAAAGATTTTTTACATGATACTTGAACTAACTTAAATTGTACTTTTTTGAAGACTAGGAAATCATTAATGATTTCTTTCTTTGTTTAAAATATTTTAAAAAAGGCCTCTGTGTCTCAACATGTCACCCTATATAAATACTAGTATACAACAACAGTATGCAAAAGAACCATACAAGATATGATCCTGTTCAGTTATGTATTTTATTTCTATTTAGTTGCTTGAATATAAGACAATCTGTGAGCACAGATTTTTAGAAAAAGAAGTGTTTTTCTAAGATACGGTGTGCAGCAGGTTCTCATTATTCACCCTCCTATGATCTCCTGCAGTTTCTCATTATTTGACAAACGGCTGTTTGTTGTGACCTCTGTTGTAGCACATAAACTGAACTTAATTTTATTGTCTTGGCCTCAGGGTGGTCGGTTTCGCGGCTTGACGATGGGGTTCCCTCCTCTGCCTCAGCGCTCCTCAGCCAGACGCTCCTTTGGGCGCTCCAAACGCCTCAGCATGGCCCGCTCCCTGGACAACTTGGAGGTGAGCAACATTCACCCTCACACAAACTGTTTTTCTTTTTTTTTTTTTTTTTTTTTTTTTGCTTGACAGTGAATGCTAACATAGAAATAGTATACATAGTAAAATCTAACAAACTCTGTCAGTGAAAGAAAAGCATTCAGCATTGCTTTTTTGTGACAGAATGACACTAAGTTTGGTTGCTGAAGGAGTTGTATCAATGTTTAGAAACAAATCCTCCAAGAAGATAGTCTTTTTCTTTTCCGGTGATTCGACGTTCCAATTTGTGTTCTTAGATTAAAAAGGCCTCTTCCTCATGAACTCTTGGTGCTCAGCAATGTCTTCTCAGGACTTCATTATTGCTATGGTAAAACTGATGGTTTCAATTAAACGCTTAGATTCCCTGGCTTCTTTATTAAGTATGGAAAATGAATTTCACTCTGTATTGTCCCTCAAATTGTTGGATAATGGTCAGAAAATTGAGAAAATATCCAGTGCGCTCTGGCTACATTGGCGAGAAGGACTTGTTGATGTCAAAGGTCGGAGAGGAATGAGCAGACTGGTTTGAAATGTTAGGAATCAGTCGTTTGAACCAGTTGTTTTCTTCATATTCTAGTCACTGATCTCATTGGTATTTAGATCCTTAAAGTTTGAAATCTCATCTGAAGCTTCATTTAGTTTCAACTGACTTCAAGGAAAACCCTACATTGGTTTCCAGCTTTGGTTATGGGCCTGAAATAAATTATGTGGCAAACTAAATTACCAGACTTGAACTTAGGCACTGGATCACGTGTGCAGCTCGACTCAGCGTTATATGGCTCCACTGTCACAGAAATTATTATTTTTCTCCTTTTTTATCTTCAAGAAATGACCTGGAGTACAGTCATTTGAGAACCATGAGATATGCCTAACAATGTGCCTATTTAGATCTTGTTTCATAAAGTCAAGATTTGACCTGTGTATTTTAGTACTCAGATGGTGAGATAGACATTGCTACTATTAGATCAATTATTTTCCATTGTATTGTTTTTTTTTCTAAAATATAACTATAAGACTAATACTGAACTAAGAGCATACATTGCAGTGTTGCCATAAAGTCTTGTCTAAATGTTTATGTCTGAAGGAGAGTCTTGCCATCTGAGGCTCTTTTCATAACAGTAGCTTTGGCCCTGAGATAGAAATCAGAGCACAGTTAAATGTTTCCTCTGTTTAGTGGTGTGGGGGGCACCCTGGGAGCAGTCAAGTCAAACTCACCACTTCGGTTGTGACGTTTTTATTTTTTTCCATACATTTTTGTCATTCTTCCTTTGGTTGACTGCAACAGGAAGTAGAGTGAGAGATGGAGGGCCAAAACCTGTGTACAGGCAAACTTGGAGGTGTGTCTCATATTCAAAACTGGATAGGGTTTGGAAATACTTTTTCCTAGTTTCTATTCTGGATTTTACCAGGGGTGTTTACACTTTTGACAAAAAGACTGGGTCTTCTTCAGAGAAGCTTTTATTTATTTCTGCTCAATGAATTCTTTTTGTAAAGAATTCATTGAAAGTATGCTGTTTTAGTGTCTACTGTGAAGAGATTTCACAAATTACTTGCAGAGGCAAACAGTCGGACGGTGACATGTAAGGAAGCGCAGCAGCTCTACAGTTACACAGGTTATTGTGAATATTTGACCTCAAACTTAAGCCTATTTGTTTTGTATGCTGTTGCCAAATTTTAGATTATTTTATTCCCTTTGTTTCATTGTCATATGCTCTGTTGGAAACATTCAATTCTGCAAGGTTAAACTGCACATTGTTTGCATGAGTTTTAGATGTCCCATCATCATCCCACGTCAAAGCTTTTTTTTTTCTTCTTAGCTCTTCCTGCCGCCTCTATTCTACTTCTTTTCTTCCGGCTGTTAGGCCTTTTTCTCTTGCCACACATGCTGTAATATTCACAAACAGAGAGAGCTTTGTGCTGTGTATCGGGTGGGGGGGAAGAGAAGGGTTGGTTTTTGTGCATGTGTATTTGTGCGGTGATTGTGGTGGGGGGTAAATGGGTTCTAAGTGTTGGCTCGCTCTTCTAACAAGCTCCAATGAGCAACAAGCTGGCATTCAAGTCATTAGTGAGGAACTGACACAGAAATCACAAAGGGTATGTAGATCCACGTACACATATGCACACATTTAGGAGCATTCAGTTGTGATGGTGAAAATTCAAATATGTTTTACTGCTGAATATGTAGTACTGTATGTACATATCTATAGGCTTACTGTCTGTCTAGTGATAGAGTAGGGCTTAATTTTTAAAGACAAGCATTAGACTGAACACTCTTCTGCTTGTTTTTGAATAATGCTTTACATTTCAGTGATCCAATAATCTTCTTCAACAGTTATTTTACCAGATAATATGAACAGTGTTGAAAATAGGTGTCAGTCTTTTTCCAGATTTATTCTCTTTTGTATTTTTTGTCACATTTAAATTACATTTAAATTGAACCAAGTTTAGAGTCAGTCAGTAACAATAGGGTAATGTAATTTTATTTATATAGCACATTTTTAGCAACAAGGCAGTTCAAAGTAAATATAAAATGCAACTTCTGGTTAATGACTATAACTGCAATTAACCATAAAAGTTAATTTCACTAGCCTCTACAGTCAAGAAATTATTTTATTAGGAACTGTCTGACAACATGAAACAGGATAAAATACATCAACAAGCAGCTCATCACATACTAAAGAAATACACGAACAGAACAGAAACAAAGTCACTGACCTCTATTTGGAAAGGGTAACAAATAGAGCTGCACCAATCCGATAATATCTGTATTGGCACCAGTATTGAAAAAACATTCTAGATTGTCATTGATGTCACTGGTGACAATGTGCCTGACCCGTAAAGGCAGATCTATTCAGTCTAATTCTATGCTTTGTCATCTGAGTGATCACAAAGCATAACATCTCTGCTTTATTATTCATTTGACATATTTAAAATTCCTGCACCAGTGTTAAATCTTCTCAGGAGTGGCCTGCCAATCAATATAACTTCAAGAGTGTAACAACATTTAATCTAAGAGGTCACATAAAAAGTAATTAAAGTGACCTTAGCTATGGCCCCACATGTCATATCTAAGGTCAGTTAGTGGTTCAATTAAAAGATAGACTGGAAAAAAATGGCCTCCACTGAATGGAGTGAAAAGGAACGCAAAGTTCCAAACTACATTTGAGAAAAACATCTTGACGATTCTCATGACTTTTTGGGAAATGATTCTGTGAACTGATGAGCTAATAAGGCGAAAGGTGTGCATTCCGTTACATTGTCGAATGTGTAAATATTCTGGTGTGTTTCTTTCATTATGTTTTATTTTTTCATGTTATATTTAATTATTTCATTCTGTTTTTACTTAAAACTTAACTGAGCAAAACTGCGCCTTAATTTTATTGTTCAACGTGAAGGATAATAATGAGAAACATATATTGTCTTGCCTTGTTTTGTCGACTATTTACTAATTTTGTTCTCCACCAGAAAAGTCCTGAAGTAGAGTGTCTGACCTTTGATTCAAGAGTTTAAGCCCAAGCTCACTTGGGTTATGCAGAAGAGCAATCAGGCGAAGTACACCATCAAGGCGTACTCCATATACATCAACACTCCATATACATCAACACACCAAAGCCAAAAAAACAAAAAAGATGGTTTTAGAGTTGCCAAACCAAAGTCCAGACTTTATTAAAACAAAATGTTGTGGCAAGACTTTAAACAGGTTGTTCATTTCTCCCAAAGCATTTAATTTGATTGACTTAACTTGCAAAGAAGAGGGTGGCCTCCAAGTTTGGCACAACCAGTTAATAGGTTTAGGGAGCAATAATTTTTTTTACATACTACAATGTTGGTTTGGGTGGCTTTTACTTTCCCCAAATTTATAAAAACATCATTTTTAAACTGCATTCTGTATTAATTTTGTCTAATGTTTTAAGATGCGTTGAATTATTTAATTGGGATGAAAAAGTAAGTAAAGAATAAATCTGTAAGAGTGCAAATACTTCGTCTCACCAATACAACATATCCATCCCCCTTGCAGGCAGCTAATTGAATTAACTTTTTCAAAGGGCAACATGGCACATAAGAAAACAACAAAAAAAATGTTCATGTGCTTGATATAAAACTTGTGCTGAATTGGCCCCACGTGTGTTAGGTTTTCACACAAGGAAGACTGGCAAATAACATTAAGCAATGCTAATCATTTAAAGGTCAAATGCGCAAATATAACTTGTAAGAAAGTCATGCAAGTTATTTGTATGAATAATAAGCCACACAATTGGGTTATTGTGTGGCTGGTTACTGTTCAAACAGACTCAGATTGAATGATTAATGCATGGAGCATTTCTGGGGAAATTCTTCTGTGCTGAAGATAAACTTCCTTTATCTTTTAGAATATCCTGCATTCATAAGTGACTGTTTGCGTAGAAGTAGGAAGATCTGTTTTTCCATCATGTCCTTTCTAAAAAAGTTACACAGACAGCATTACATTTCAAAAAAGAAACTTAAAAGATATTAAATTGTATCGCAAATAAGGCAAACTTGTAAAGTGCTTCATCAAGTCACCAAAGCACTTCATACAACATTCACTCATTCACATGCTGATGGTGGTGAGCTACATTGTAGCTACAGTTGCCCTGCGACATTAGTTGTAGCTCCACTGTTTTGGTACATGTAACATATTTGACTCAAACCTTGTTATGGACATCCCAGCTAAACAAATATTTCCTAACATGCTCTAAGTTTGACTCTAAATACACAAATGTGACTTCAGTGAGACTGATGTTTCTAAAATCTAATAAACTTAACAGTTGGCCTTTTAATGTAAAAAAAGAAACAAAAACAAAACAGCTTTCTGTTTCGAGGAATTGGTGGGAATGTACAACCAATAACATCTTACATCACTGCTCTAATTAAGTGCTGTTCTGTCAAGCCTTTTAAGAGGATGTACATCACATTAAAGTTGAATTCAAGGTTTTTATACGTCTCTGCTGAACTGTCAAACATCTGTTTGATCAACTGATCTTTTCAAATAGACGGTTGGTGTCTATTTGAAAAAGATTGGTGTGTCTCCAAAGCCTGATGTCTGAGCAAATAAATTAAAAAACTCTATTTGAACCAGCTTTAATTCTTTGGTGATAATGTCTGGCATTAGGTATGGTGACACTACAACTACAAGAAAGAAGATATACCAAGGTTTTGAAACATCATGGTTTAAAAATAACTTACATTTTTCCACTTAAATTTTTTGTTGAGGGGTGACGGACAAAGAAGGAAGATGGAAGGAGGGCTATGACAATTAGTAGGATTAATCGTGATTAATCGATTGTTAAAATAATTGTCAACTAATTTAGCAGTTCAGTAATTCTTAACATACTCAGAGCAGTAATTGAACCAAAACTGTACTAAAAAATATCCACATTTTGTATTTAAGATTAAAAAAGAAACTTTTGTCTGTAAAAATGTTCTACGCTCAAATCTTCAAGTGATGTAGTTTTCATCTTCATCTAGTTCAAACTCTGTTTGAACCAGATGATAAACAATCTCTGGATTGTTTATCGAGTAATCCAGAGAATTAATCACCAGATCAACCCTACACTATATTGATGTTAATTCAATCAGAAAGGTCTAAGCTTTTCATGTTTGGTTCTAGAAGTACTTTTTTAGCCACAGATTCATAACTTGCTACATATAATAAGGCATACTCTAAAGAAATGCTGTTGTTGTATTTCAAGCAATAAGATGTTTATTATCTTACTTAAAAAAAGCAATGGAATTATTACACGTTCTTATAATATTATATTAATTAGCATTTTTTAAGGAAAATTTATAATATTGTATAAAAAGGCAAGACTTAAGTGATTAAATGAAAAATCTGTATAATTTGCCATTTTTTATATCTGACTAATTGACAGGATAATTAATGAATAACCACCATCTCAACTGTGAGATGGGTGGTAGCATCAGTTTATGGGGACGTTTTGTTGTAGGAGTGTGTGGTGCTCTTCTCAAGGATAGAACAAAATTATGCCAAATTTGTTATAAAGTGGCTCAAAGAAAACATTGTTTTTTAAATCATTTTGGGGCAGAGCTGGAAAGGCTCCCTATAAGCCTGACTCAGTTACACCAGTTCTGTCTGGTGAAATGGAGTTATCTGGCAATTATTGAATAAAAATATATTTGATAATACTAATCGACCTAAAACAGGTAACATTTAGTTTGATTAACGTGAGACAGTGAGAAAAAAAATGCTGTCTTTTTCGGTCAAATTATGTGAACATCTGTTTTCACCTGTGTGTTGTTTATGTTTATAATACTGGGAAAATACATTCTGTCCCTGTTGATTGCCAGTAAACACCTCTTGACTGCTGGTTATTTATCAGCAGTCGGTATCATTGAGTGGTGCTACATTCACTGTCATCACCCCTGGGCCAAGTTAAGGGCAGACAGCAGGGGTGTGTGTGCGGTAGAAAGTGTTGGGGTGAGTACCTCCACTGTGTGTCAAGGCATGTTGAGGAATGCAGCCACTTTTTATCACGTAGTGCTTCCTCCAGGTAGCTGTCTTAGCTGTCAATCTCTGTCTTTCAGAAAGAGTCATTGCGTCGTTCACTCAATCCCCCCCTCCTCTTCGTCTGTTTGCTTTTTTGACCCCCCTCCGCCTCCTAAACATCAAAACTGTCAGTTTATTCTCCAGACATGTGTGGGGCATACTGAGCCGATAACTGAAGAGCGCTGAGGGTAACACATTCAACTTTGGGCTAATTTTGTGTGGGTGTGTGTTGCCTAATGACGAGGGGGTTTGCAGTAGTGCCTACACATTTGTCTCGAGTGTGTGCGGGTGTGTGTGTGTGTGTGTGTGTGTGTGTCAGCCGGCAGCAGTGTGGGAGGAATAGAAATTATGTGAGGGTGGGTGCAGCGGCAAAGGAGGGAGGGAGTAAGGGGAGCGTGGGGGTGGGTTGAGGTAGGGAAGGGGAGACGATAGAGAGGGAAGAGAAGGAGGAGGAGAGAAAGGGATGAGAGAGAGAGAGAGCGCACGGGAGGAAAGGGGGAATCTGGTGACAGCGACATTCTGTAGCTGTTTGGACATTTGAAAACCAGCACTTAGTCTCTCCTCTCTCATACACACACACGCACACACATATTAGACATTTAAAGACAATGTTCACTTAAAAGATCTCTCACATGCGGTGCTGAGGATTACGCGTCTTCATGGAGCAGCAAACTTTTACTGAAATGCCTGCAGATCCAGTGAGTAAATGAGTTCAATTTTTGTGTCTCTGCATGTTTGATTTATACAGTCTGTGTTGAATTTCTTTGTCCATGTCTGTCTCACTCTCTCTAAATATATATGTACATATGTACATATGTCTGACACAATCCTTACCATGTCCAACCACAGCAAATGATCTAAGTTCATCTCAAGATATCAATGTGTTTCTAATAGTTTGCGTTCATAACCTTTTATATTACACGTATACAAAAAAAATATTTTCTGTTATATTTGTTGACCTGCATTTATTTTAGTTTAAAATGATCTGGATGCACTAACACTGTAGTTGAGAGGCCCTTCTCAGGAATGACAGATCACATGACCTGTTTGAGCCAATCATTAGGCTCTTTCTGGCTCTTTTGACTTAAAGGGACACCTGTTGATTCCTCCATTTGATCACTCCATCATAAAAGCTAATAATTTGGCTGTGTGAATGTATTTGTATCTCTGTGTGTATGCTTAAGGCTTTTATACACATTGTGCTAGTAAACTGGATAAAACGCAGCAATTGTTATTGATTCTAAATCCTTGGATTGACTGATTAATATATAATGTGAAAGAATTGACTAGTAATTTGTTCTTAGTAGTTGTGGATGAATGTGCAGTTGTTTGTGGAGGGTAAAGAAGTTTTGACTGTGGTGGTGAGCAGCGCAGGACATTATTTAACTGAACACATCAGTGAGGAAAGAGCATTCTCCCAGCCCCTTGACCTAACACACGCACGTACACACGCAACCACAAGGGCACAAAAAACTCATTCATACCCTAAAATTATAAATAAAAACACATTCAGGCACCTAAAGATAAGAACTGCACACAAGTTTATTCCTGTGTGTGTGTGATTGTTTATTCTCATTAAAGAGATTCGTGCGTGTTGTTCCTCGTGATATCCCCCTGGAGCAGAGCGCGTTAGGGAGGGAAAAATCAGATGATGGATCAGGATCAGTGTCGCTCCTGTATGTAAAACACCCTATGAGGCCAAGAGTCACATTTTGCATACTTCTGATTTAAAATAAATACAAATATTTTTGTTTAAACTTCTTACTAATCCTAGATTAAAGGTTTTACCACATCAGAAATGAGAAAATGTATGAATTAGTATGTTTTACTTTTCTAGAGAAAAATGTTTATCTGTCCCATTCTGTTGATTTTAGATGCCATGTCTAAGTGTGGTGTTTGCACTTGGCATGAGTCATCATTACTTTAAAGAGTTATCCTTTTAATTTATTTGGGCAAGTTGTGACTCAATTGATATCCAGCAGCTGCAAGGTCAGCGGTTTTATCACCATTCTTCCAGTGTTAATTCTGATTCTCATAACGTCACAAATGAGTAAAATTGTTAAAACTGAACTTTTATCTTCTATCACTTTTAGAACCATTCCAACCTAAATGAGGGTAGTTTTGTTCAGTTTAAAAACAACTCCATAAAAAGTAACAAAACAATTTAACTAAATCATCAGTGCCTCACGTATCGTCTCCCAATCACCGTAGGATAAATATGACTAAAGCATTTTTTGTCAGTTCTAATTTGTTGATCATTGTTGAGGAAGTTTAAATTCCTTGAGGTATTAAAATCATCTACTCTTAGCCACTCTTCAAAATGAGAAAGGCAAAAGAACGTGCCATTGAAGTAAGTCAGATATGTTGATCTCTAGAAGTTGGAAAATGTCTACATAGAAAAAAAGGCTCCTGTCCAAACGTGCCCACATGTGGAGTCAGAGCAGTAATTAAAAGCGTTTGCATACAACTGCAACTGTGACAAATTTTTCTTGGCACCACTGTGGCAATGTTGGCAGGGAAGATTAAAGAAATTCCCAGAGTAAGATTGTGCTACTATTCGAAAGTGTTTCGTTCCATAATTTTGTACATAAGATTTTGTCTAGAGATGCCATTAATGTGGATTGCTGTCTTTCTCAAAGTGAGACTGTAAAGGAAAAGTATTTTAACCAATCTATGATTACAATCTACAGCATTATGGAAAAAAAATACAATTTTAAAGTGTATATTCTTTACGGAGCTAAAAATTCCCAGTAACAGAAAAGAGATTTGTATGCAAAAAAGATCACCTACAGAGGTAATTGGGCATCAAAAAGAACTACTACCCAGCTGTGCACAGCTTCTCTTTTCTTTTTGCCAAGCATGCAGACATTATGCATAATAGTTGTTACGTGTACTGTAATTGTGTTTTTCCTTTGGCAGAACCTTTAATAAGCCATTCCTGGTGAAACACCCCACATATTTTTCTTTTTATTGGTTTTTCTAGTCATGTATATTTTAATTAGATTTTATAGCTATTGGTCTGTGCTTAGCAGCAGACACTCATAAAATCATTAGTCTGGGAAATTGGCCCCTGAATACTTTTCTGCAAGCAGTTTAGAAGCTTAGTGAACTGAAAGAAATATACTTATAAATTAAATGTTAATGAATTTACTGAATTTATTGTTTATATGTATAACAGGGATGTAGCTAAGAAGTTTTTCATTCTATATTTTGTGTATTATTATATAGTTTCTGGCACTAGCGTTAGGTTGATTTTAATATATAAGTAGCCATCAAAAGTATTATGGATTTGAGTAGAGAAAATGTAATTTAATCTTTGAAACTATGTGTTGTAATATCAAATTCTGGAATTTGATTATTAGTTTTTCTACTTTCAAACTGATAGCGTTCTCAAGCTCAAGCTCTACATTTAGTCACACATAATCAGTGTTTTAGAAGTGGCCTGTTGGATTCTGAAACTGCAAATAATCAAATGCCCACATATTGTCAAGGTGCGTTGTGTTTGAGACATACTCCGTAAGATCAGAGAAATTTTTTTAACTCTCTGAACTCGTTTCTTCCTGTGAAGTATAAAATGTCCTGCAGGGAACTGGACGTTTTATACTGGTTCTTGCCACCTCAAGCAAAACAGTAAATCTCTGCTCTTGTGGAGTGTGTGTTGGCCTTACTGACCCATTTCTCCTTTGGCACAACCTGTTGAGTTGACACAAACTGTTCTGCTAATCGTGCCAGAATTTTAAGACTTTTTACTATTTCCAAATTTTACATATGCTTTTTCAGATAATTACTCTGCTAAATGTGGTTGACGGAACATATTATTGACTTTATGTTGGTCATTAAAAAAAAAAATGTTTTCTTGAAGGTTGTCCCAGTGTGACTCAGTGTTATGGGTCAATCAAATTCTATGGCTTGGGGGAATATTTGGAAAACGGCGTGATTTTAAGGAAGTATTGTGCTTAATTATGAAAATGTGAAACCTTCCTTGACATTTATGGTTTAAATTCTTTGGCCAAATGTGGAATGTGTTGTACTCTGCCAGGTGTACTCTGTTTTATAATCAACATGTCTGAAAACATAAAAAAAAAAAACATAAAAAGAAACACATCCAATGGTGGACGGTCTTAATAAATACCTGAAAAACATTGAACGAAGTGCTGTATGTAAATTTATTTTATTGTGTACACTGTGTATTGTATACACTTTGAATCCTTTGTGGGCAGAAATAGCCCAAATACATCCACACTAAATCTTTCACTCTATTTGGATTATTATCTCAATAAACCAGAAAACTTCATTCACCAGATCTTTTTTCTATCTGTTAAAATATTCTGCATCTGATTGAAAAAAATATCCTTTAGCAGCTCAGATTCTGCATTTTTTTAATTGCAGTTAAATAGAATTTATAATAACCTGAAAACCTTCTAAATATCAACTTTAGCTTTTTTTCTTCTTCTATTACAGGGTTTTAAACTCTGATCCACAAGCACCAATGTCCAACAACATTTTTGATGTCATTGCCTCCACTTACCTGAATGAAATGCTTGAATTACCTCCTCAGCATGTCGTGAGGTTCTGTGGAAGCACTTTAATGACCCAATCATTTGATTCAGATCTGTTAGAGCAGGTATTCATTGACCCTAGAGGACAGTGGTTTCACCCCCATGCTCTTCTCCAGCCGATGTTCCACTTTAGTAGCAACAGCAGGGGGCAGTGTTCGGTTTTACTGAGTCTTACACAGACATAAAAGAAATAGGAGGTTGACTATCCAACTCTGCGGTGAAAAATGTTTCTTCAATTATATTTGAAGAAACCAAACGGAAATGTCTCCGTTTCAGATTTTTCTCTTACTATAATAACAAATACATGCTGATTTCTCCACTATTGTCAGAAAGTTTCTGTGGTATTTAGAGCCCTAAAGTTTAGGTTTTGCTGCTGCATTATTTTAAAGTGTGGTATTTTCTACATGGTTACTCTTTTGTGTTCCTTGTTGTAAAATTGATAATTAGAAACAATATAACTATTAACTTAGTATATAAAGATGCTCTACACCCTGACAGATTAAAGAATGCTGATATCTGACTTAACATTTGCTTATTAAACATTTTTTGAGAAATTTACAAAAATGGAAATTTAGCTCAGTTGTACGACAGTATAAGGTAGCAACTTGTACTATGCATTCAAAGTGTGTTTCTCTGTTTTCAGGGGATGGTAGCAAATCGAAACCAAACACAGATTTTTTAAATTTTCTTATAAATGTTTACTTTTTTGTGTTGAACTGGTTTGCTTGTGGTACATGATATATAGACATTCACACAGCATTAAGACCTCTTTGGTTTAATGACACTAACAACTGAACTCTTTGTCTCTCATCCCCTTTAAATATCATCATTTCAGCTAACCCTGTTTACACTCCTATGTTTTGTGACATTGTACCCTTTCTTATGTTTTCCTGCACTGACAAATGTGTGTTGGGGTTAGTTTGAGCTCATGTAATTACAGTATTCATCATGGTTCTCCTACATCCATTGCTCACACACCAAGAGGTGTGAGCAATCAGTTTTCTGAAAGAATTTCAGCTGTGTGGTTTTCCCAGCTTCTGTGGTGATTTTGGGTGTGCAGGCTGAGCTGAACCAGCTCTGACGTACTGAGAATCAAGGCTCCACTGGACTTTCCCTTTAAGAACAGCAGCTCCTGCTAATTAGTGCTTTGGCAGCTGCTTTCGCCTTAGTTTTTGTGTGTGTGCATATTGGTTGTCGGAGGGGTGCCGAGTGCTGGAACCATCCCTGATGTTGCTATGATACGGGGACGTGAAAGGCTAGCATTAACTTTAGCAACAATATGGCACAGCATTTGAAGTACCTCAAGCTCTGATGGGGTTTTTGGTGGTAAAAAGAAGGCAAAAAATATCAGTTCATTTCTGCAATTTGTCCTTAAAATTACTGAAATTATTAGAATAAATTGTTAATGAGATCATATTTTAATTTTAATTTTTCATTCAGTTCCTAATTATTCATGACACCAGATCTGAACTTTGTAACATACACCATTTAAAGGCCTGTCTGCTCTGCTGAGAGAGTGAATCTGAGTGCAGGCTCTACTACTTGGCATGTGGGTACACTTCCCAGAAAAATAAGATTTCACCAGACACTTCAAAGGAATCGTGTGCATCAATACATGCTAAAACCGAAAATTTTGACTTGTCTACTTGCAACTTCAGCATAGTTGACCTGGCACTACAAAATCACCGCAAGGGGAAAAAATGACGGATTCACAAAACTGAAAAAAATGTTGCTTCTGAAAGGTGATTTTATTTTTCTGTCCTTTATGGGTTTTTCTTTAATCGGCTCCCTGCCTCTGCTGAAGAAAAGCATCACCTTAGCAGGATGCTGTAATCCTCATGTTTCACAGCAGGAAGTTTCACAGAGTTTTGTGCTATGTTCACCTACAAAACCAAATAACACTAAAATTATTGACAAATTTTCTCACCTGATCTATGGGGTCTCTGCAGACAAGCCTCTGGGCTGCTTCTCTGATTAATGCTCTCCCTGCCTGACGGTTGACTTAATCAATTTGAATTTTGAGGTATCAGAGTAATGGAGGGTGAATCCAAATGCAAGCCACACTTTCTAGGTTTATATTGGTAACACCTTTTAAAGTCTTCTAGTAAGCCTTTTGCAATAAGCAAAAAATCAGTTTATAAATTAAAACAAGTTTGATCATTTCCATGTGCATGACTGTTTGATTTTCTCGCCTCTCTCTTTCTACCAAAGACTGGATGACAAAAGGCTTCAGTCTGGTCCTTGAGTCTCAACTAGCCCCTTTTTTGAGGGTCATTTTGTTTACAGAAACTTCAGAATCCATTTTATTTGTCGATCCATGTGTATTTTTATATTTATTTATTTTGGATATTTAAAATGTCTTCAAGTTCCAGTATTAAATGTTCATTAGAAATTGGAAATTAAAATTTATTGGTCTTTGAGGAGGTGCACTTGCATTGTTATGCCATTACCATTATATTACTTGAAAATGTTCTCAAAACAGCATTTGTGCTTTTTACGTGAAAAAACAAAAACTCCTTTTTTTTCCAAATTTTTATAAATTATTCTTCCTTTTTACCTAGAAATTTGTAGGGGCTAGACATGAACTTGAGGCTGTATCCACCACTTCAGTCTTTGTCTGTATGTTCTGAAGTGTGGTGCCGTGTCCTGTGAAGTGCCTTTGTTTGCTTTGGTTGACCTTTAGCAAAACCTCCTGTATTAATTTCCATCAAGCTGTCCTCCCGTCTCATCGTCTTTTGATGATTTTCTCAGAAATGAGTCATATTTATGTTTTTTTTTATTTCACAAAAAAAAAAAATCTACACTTAGTTGAAAATGATCTTACCTGAACACATTTTCCTGTGATTTGAAGTGGGAGGAAGAGGAGAAGGGTGGAGAAGGAAAAACCATGCTGCCGTGTGATTGGCAGGCTGACCTTTGTTCCCTCCCCTTCTTGTGCCTGATGGGGGCGTTTCACTATGGAAACTGAGCCCTTCGGGTGTGTGTGTGTGTGTGTGTTTGTGTGTGTGTGCGTCTACCAGAGAATGGAACTTGTCAGCTCAGTGTGTGTGTGAGTGAAACAGACGGAAACAACGGATCTAATTAGACTAATTAAACATCATCAGTGAGTGACAACCCGTTTATTTTAAACAGCTTCTGCTGATTAGTTAAGCAGTTCTGAGGGCACTGAGGCATGTCTCCATCCATGCCGGTCGTCTGCCCGGGCTTCCTGTTGTAGATTCCTCCTGAAGACGCTCCGTCTGTTTAAGCGTGGCTCAGATATGTAAACTGAACAGTCGGTGGGTTTCCTCCTCTTTGAGAGGAGAGCAGGATGAGCCTGAGGAAGAGGCTCTCCTTCAAGCGCGTCTGGAACTTTAATACAGTGAGTACTTCACATACAAACCCAGAGCGTGAGAAAGTGCTTAGCTTGTTATCCTTTTTTGTCAGTGTTACTTCAACTAGACAAGTAAATCTCAACTAAAACTTTGCTTCTTTGCTATAGTAAAGTTTAGTCTGTTTCGTGTAAAGTTAATGAGAAAGTGCAAAAATGTCACTCTCTGTATGCAAGTGTTACCCTGTTGCATGAGAAAGAAGGAGACAAATGCACTAAACTGGGAACTTTTTGCTTCTGCAAAGGCTATGAAGAGAAAGGGAATTCCACTGACTTCATCCTGAGGAGAGGGAGAAAAAGGGGAAAAAAAACAGTAATGGATTCTTTGGGTGGAAGTGAACAGAGGTTTTTCTATTGTTTTTTGAGAAAATTGATGCGGTGGTGTAAGGTGGAGCAAGAGATTCATTTCAAAGGTAAAATGAGGCTAAAAAAGAGTCAAACACAACTTAGCTCCAGGCACTTTTTGTCTTTCTCTTCAAGCCACATGTTTTCTGCAACAGAGAAATTGAGAAGAGAAACTAAGGCAAAGAAAGTGAGAGCTTCTTTTTTCCTTCTTGCAAAGGTTTCTCTTTTATATGTGTGTTTAACCCTGCGGCGCAAACAACTTTAAGACAATGGAAAGGTGGTTTGAGTGACTCATTTTTAATACATTTTCTCTCATCCAGGATGTCGTCCGTCAGCTGTAAGCCATTCAGGCAGATGTGCTCGATCAGATTTGCTTTGTGTTTACATCTTGTTTGCTGCTTTGTCTGTTTTAGGCACCATCCCAAGTATAACAGACATTTCTCACTGGTTCAGACTCTGAGTCACATCTCCTCTGTGTCTCTGTTGTAGGGAAAAACCATTATCTGAATTCCTCTCTGTCAATGAGGGTAGGTATCGATTCCTGAGTGCGCTGCGGGGATTTCTGGGCTCACCCCAGTCTTTCATAGAGAATGTCACCATTTAGGAACTATTGATGTTTCTACTTCTCTTCTTGTCCGGCACGTTTATTAACACCTGAGCCACCTCATTCGTCTCACTTTTGATTATCAGAACCAAATCCTCTTTTCCATGCCACAGTTTCCGTGTCGAGCCGTTCTAAAGTCGAGCAGCTCCACCGTTGCCAGTCTTGGCAGGATGACTCCAGCCTTCTCAATGGCAGCCACTATTCCACCTCATATTCAAAAGTAAACACACAGGCACACACTCGCTCAGACCGTTGGTCCTCCTGCTTCCTCCTGTGCTGGAAGTGTGTGTGGGAATGAGTGTTACCTTTTAGGGACTGTGTATGCAAGCTATTTTTTGGGTTATAGGTGTGGTCTCCTTGCAGTGATGCCACTGTTTACAGACTTTTAAGATATGTTGATGCTCTTTCAATTTTTAATCATCTTTCACTGAAGCAGTTCAATCTGAGAAAAGCTAATGCCTTACCAAAGGTGGCAGCTAAGAGAAGTGTTGGAGCCAGGAATAAGTTCCTGTGGTCCAAACAGTGTTGTCTTTGTGTGTGGGAGTGTATAAGTTGTTTAATCTATCACAGTCTCCACCACTGTTTTATCTGTGACGTTAGTGCTCCCTCATTGTCTCATCCCCTAATACAGACCGTCCTTTTCCATCATCCACCAAAACAAGGTATGTTCTGGAAACTCAAACTTTAACAATGGCTTTGAACTATTAATATTATGGTAGCTGTCCAAGTAACAGATGTGAGATGTACTCATGTTTTCTAAACCTGGAGTTTAAGCTGCATAACAGCTAATGAAGGGGCTGTACACACAGGGACCAACCACTCGCTGTAAATTTCAGCACCAAACCTGAGTTGAACAGGCCAAGCTTGTGGCTTAACGGGATAATTTTATGACTAGACAATTGGAAACAAAAGGAACATGTAATTAAATAAGATTTAATTCATAGAAAGAAAAAGAGGACCTTTTCTTTCAGGACATACAAACTACAGTGGGTAACAGATAAACAGTGTAACCAGTCACATAGATTTAGTGTTGTTTAGTTGATTTTTTTTTTTTACATGAACTTAACATTATAACTCAGGGTCTAAAGGTAAGGTTTTGTTCAAGTTTAAAAGTAGTCATTATCTTTTCTGCAGTATCTAGCTCTCTTGGTTTCTTCTCTTAGTATTTATCCAGATTAGTTGGAAGCTAAAACTACCAGCCAATAAAGATCATGACTAACGATGTACTTCTGTATTATAACTCTAAACTATAAAGCATGGTGGTTTTTGCTTATTTATAGATTATTAACCCTTTCTTGATGTTGTTTTATTATTATTATTATTATTATTATTATTATTTTATTTTTTATTATATTTTCTAGCATAATTTTGGTCTAATAAAGAAAAAAAACTTAAATAAAATGTAGATATCCTAATTTGATCTCACCAGAATCAACTTGAATATCAACGTGTGAAGAAAATGTGTAAATATATTCACATATTGTGAATATTGTTTATTTCATTGCACATTGCTGTGGTGACACAGCGTCACCACAGGTGAGGCCCAGTACTGCACTGCCTCAACCCAGACTTCTTCCATGCATTTCAACAGACATTGTATTAATTCACTGACTTTGACCGTAAAACTGTTGATATCATCAATAAAAAAGCAAATTTATGAAAAATTAAGTAGAGCTCTCCTCATTTTAGCATCTATTTGACTTCAGATGTACCTATTTTACTTTTCATAATTAAACTTCCCCTGAACACGTCACTGCAACCAGTCAATCAGTTATAAAGATTAGAGGGCAATTACTTTCTTTCCCCCCCTAAAATAGAGATTTATCTGTCAGTTGCATTTTATAGTTACTCTGGTTAACTTTATTTGACAACAGTTTGCTTCTGCAGCAATTTGAATCTCCTCACTGAGGAACAAAAGAAGCGTTATCATATTCTATGAAGACATCCGTCACTGCAGCCAAGTTTGAATCCACAAAATTTGTTTCCAGACACATTCTGATTTTGTACCAAGAAAACTTTCATCTCATTAGCAAAGAGTTCTTTGTAGATTTTGAACCTCAATCAGCCTTTAGCATATGAACAAACAAGTGCCATCTGGTATCTGTGCAAAGTTAACAACTTGGCTTTAAGACTGTAACTGATCTTCATTTTAAGTAGTATTTTAGACTTACTGAAATGCTCATATCAGCTGAGATGTAGTTTTTTTCTGTTTTATCACAGATGTGCTAGAAAGAGATGTATTTCTATTGGTATTGTAACACATCTATATACCTCACTTTAAATGTAGGTCTTGAGGAGAGGCATTTGAAGAGGGAATGTCTGGAAAATCCCAGTTATTCTCTCTGGGTTGTCAGGAATGACCAGGACCTGCCAAAAGAGGAGGGAAACACAGGCTGGAGTGACTGAGGAAACACAGTCACTTCAGCCTGTGTTTCACAGGAATGGTTAGAAGGAAGCTATGGTAATGTGAGATGGAGAAAGGAAGAAAAAGTGAGATTATTGAAGACAGAGGGGGAGGGGGTGCAAATAAAAAAAAGGGGAAGAGGGAAAATACCGTGCAAAGGAATTGGGTGATGAAAGTCGAGAAGAGCAGACTTAAGGTCTCAACCTGGGGCCAAACTTTCCCAACATACAGTCCGTCTGGAAGTGATCACTGTTAAAAAATGAATACACACACGTAGAAACAGACCCCACATACAAAAAATTCACAACTTTACCAGATGTCAGGCCTATGATTCAGTAGTTTAGCCCACAGAGAACTCCTCACTCGCTCTAATGATGCACACAGGCTGATTTTTGGTGAGATGTGAGAAATGTGTGGTTAGATCAGTGAAAAGAGCAGTTATCACACTTCTGCCCCTGTAATTAAACTGTTCCTCACTGTTCGTTCAGCCACACTGACTTCCTGTTCAGACACATCGGATCTTTTTCACCTGCAGGGACACACGGACGTCTAATCCCACTGATCAAACTCACTGTGCCATCTGGGCCAGTCAGAGTAGCTCAAGACAAGATCTGGACAGTATGTAGATGAGCCAAAGCAGCACATATGCTGCACCAAGAGGCCAAATATAATGAGACTTGCTTTAGTCAGTATTCCAGGAAGAGATCTGATAAATAGTAAAAATGTAACTTAGTTTACAATGATATTAAAAAAGATACTCAGATTACATCCAACCACAGCTCATTGGCAACTAAAGACTCATTTTGCTGTTATCTTTAAATCTGAGCTTTATATTAATTTTCTGTCCACCTTACTCAAGCAGTTTGAACCTAAATAAACAAGAAGAGTTGGAAAAGTATAAAATGAGTTAAAGAAAGCTCTATAGCTGGTGATGAATGGTGCAGAATTTGAGTGGCATATCTACTGGATTCTAAGTATTTGTCAATTACATGTAAATCTCAACAAATTAATTCGGATGATCATAGTTTATATCTAATGAAAACTCACATTTTGGCCTGATGCAGTCATGAGGAACTCTGTCGACTTGCTTGAAACCCTCCATGAGGAAAATAAGTCAGCTTTTGTTTTCTGAAAAAGCTGGTTGTTCACAAAGGGCTGTTTCCATGTACATTAATGGAAAGTTGAGTAGAAGGAAAAACACACACAGCTACAGCTGTTCATTGTGTTTTATGAATCTATGTAATATACATGTTTCACATTTTAAACGGGAACAGGAAGTTACACAAGCAATCAGAGTTTTGGTTTGGTTCTTGTATGCTGTGAAATTCACTGAGATTTGAGTTCAGTCTATTTATTATCGAATATAAGAAATAAAGGGGAAAAACATGATTTCCTAGAAATGAAGTTGCAGGATTTCTTATGACTAGCTGTGAAAAATACTCTAGAAATATCTTTTTATTCACAAGACTCCCACATGTCTGTGCAGGGTAATAAAATCATTACAAGTCAATATCTTAATAGCTGGAATGCTTTCATTTCCCCTGCTGATATTAGGTTAGTATTTTCTGCTATTTACATCTGTTTTTCTCCATTGCCCCCATATTCTCAATGGCAGACAGTCCTGTCTTGGACAGCTCCCCACCTCTCCTGTCTTCTCTTGCTCACGTCTGTCTTTTTATATATTTATCCATTACTTTGTCTGAGTCACAGAGGTTTTCATTGTTCCACAGTTAGCTTCATTACTGATGTCTGTGTTGAATGATCTCATCCCAGCTGAGCATGTCTGAGATACAAATCCGTGCTGCGCACATGGTTTGTGTTTCTGTGTTCTGGTATTAGTTGAGGAAATGCTGAATTTTGTCTAACAGAAAGTTTAGCTTTATTGTGTTGCTTTTTTATTATGTGTTGTGTCAATGAAATAGTGAAAATATCATTCCAAAAATTTCCCATACTTTCTCAAGATTAAAGGGTTGTGAGGGGGCCTATAACCACGGCGCAACAGGTGGTTATAGGCTCACCTGTCCATCACTGAGATGGACTGGTTTGTGGCTTGCAAAAATATCAAATCACTGTTTTTTTTGGGGGGGGGTTATATTAGTTTATTCAGTTTCCCTATTTCAGAATATGGCTGTTAAATTAGGAACATGTGGAATAACACCCTTAAGAGAAAACCAAGTTGAATGGCCTTTAGATTCAGTTAGGAGTCCACCAGCTGTACATCCTCACTTGTCAAAGTTTATTCACTATATCTTCCAAATGTTCTCCAAATCTGTCAAATTGTGAAGAAATCTTTTTTCAATGAAATCCATATTAAACATCACACATTTTCATCACTAGCATTAGTCCTAAACTTTGGTTTTGACCTTTTCAAAAACATTGATTCATTCTTGAGTCATTAAGTCGTTTTTTTTTTGTTAATTTTAACAGGAGCTTTGATTCACTATTCCGAAAATGAAATCCTGATTAGGTTTTCTAGCAGACACCGGAAGTTTTGGGTCAATGCGCTAACTTTCAGTTGGAACAGATTATTATATCCTCCTGGAAAATAAACAGAGTTGAGTCTAGGTAAAAGAGCCCCCAAATCCCTTTCACCATAACCTTTCACAAAGGTCACAGTGTGCTGTTGATAATTTGTAATGTTGCTCATGTGCCAAATATACCATCTGGAATTGTGGCCCAAACATTCACCTCCCACAGGGTTTTAGGAAATTTTAGCCAGGCATAGATGTTTACTTTGGACAAAAATATGTCAGTCTTGTAATCCTATTCCTTTGTCCAGACATTCGGAGAAGACAGCCGATTGTTGCCACATGGAGAACACAAACACTTGCCAGAATTGTCTCCAGCCCCACAGTGTTGCACGTCTCTTGTTTAGAGTCATCTTTTGGTAATGTTGTCTCACCCCGACATCTGATCTTTATTATAGGTTTATAAGAGTCACATAATTGATGGCTGATGTGAAGTCAGGAGGACTGAATGCTAAATTTGAATACAAAATTGCTTCAACAAGGCAATAGCTTGTGAGCACCTATTTGTATCTAGGTTATTGCAACTTCTGGACTTTTTTTCACAGAAAGATTATTATTTTTTGTTTAAGTGAATTCTGCAGGCTATGTGTCACATGTAAAGTTGACTAATATATAATGACTTTTTACATGACGAGAACCTTTGATCCGGGTGTGCATACTTCCACTACATATTATAGATTTTAGAGCAAAGAACATCTTCTAATGTTTTAAGAATTTTGACAGCTTGTGTCAAGCATAATTAACATTTAATAAACATACAATATGTCTCTAATTGTTTGACTGAACTCAGATATCCATATATTCTCAGATACAATAGGACACTATTGTTTTTATTGAAGGGATAGAGAATGTTTTCCTCAGCTTACAGAGAAGATACTGTAAGCTGTTTTAATTAGCTTAGAAAAAAAATGTTTTTTGAAGTTCCAAGAGGAGCTCTGGAAAAAATTAAGAAACCACTGAACATTTTTTTTCTTGTATCAGCAGATGTATGTGTGTGACAGTCATTGCATTCCAGTGTGAATCCATCACCCATCACTAAATGCTTAAAGAAGACTGGTTAGTTGAATCCAAAAGCAATGTGAAAGACTGGTGGAGAGCAAGTCGAGATGCAAGAAAGCTGTAAAGAAGAGCAGGATTATTCCAACAAATACTAATTTCTGAAGTCTTTCTAAGCTTAAACACTTGTTTTATGTTCTGTAAAGATATTTATGTGTTTGCTTTATTAGAGGTTTAATAAATTTTTTTTGACATTTTGTCATTTCCTGCAAATAAATGCTCTAAACGTCAATAGTTCATTTGGAATTTGGGAGAAATATTCTTGGAAGTACATTAAATTTCTGCCTTTATTTTACTCATGTATTTCTTTTATTAATGTTAAGATTAGTTGTCAATTTTTTTCCTAGAGTTGTACAGTATATTCTTAAGACCCTTATTGTGAACACTTTAAGGAAGTTGTAGTTTCTCTGCTGTCTTCATCTAATAGAATAAATTAAAAAAACTTGCCTTATTGTTTTTGATTGTCCTGTGAATAATCTGCACCTTATACTCTAATGATATAATCAGTTATCAGCTGATAAGAAGTTAAACAGACAAAGCAGACTGAAGAGCGCAAACATATGGTTGAATGTTAACTTACCTTTATCATTAGCAACTTGGTATCTAGTAGCTGCTGCAGGCTTTTTGTTTCCTTCTCTATGTTGTGAAGATGAAACCACGTTCAAAAAGTCTTTGTTGTGCCGTTACTAAGTCCAAACTCTCTTGGTTCTGCGTACAAGGACTCCTATGAAGTCAATTAAACAAGGGAATGGCAACACAGAACAGGAAGTACATAAATATTATAAATATTTATAATATTTGTAATATTAGCATGTTTTACCAATATATTTTTGTTTAGTTCGATTGCTGAGCAGGCTTGCTGTAGATGATGCCATTATCGCTCAACTGTCTGTTTTCCCTGCAATCAGGTGTGGTTATACCATCCACTGCTATCAGCTTGTGGTGTTGTATGATTTCCATCCTAATTGTCATTCATAGGTTATTGCTTAAGTGAAACGAGCTCCATTTTATACAAAGAATCTAAATGTTGTTTTGGTGTATATTACGCTCCATTTAAGCTCCTTTGAGTTAAAATAAGATGTCAGATATGTAGACAAACATCTCACCTTACTGTAAAATCGAGGGCATGCCGCCGTTTTTACCTTTTTCAAAGCAAAACACACAGTAAGCCCCTCCCCCTCAGCAAGGAAGTTTCCCTGCAGAGCAAGCTCAGCCTGTTTAGGCGACTCCACCCACCTTGAATACAATAAGAGTGGGCACTAACCTGCTATGGAGTGAAAATGTGTACGATGACGGGACCTGGCCTGTAACAGCCTCCATGTGGCTGAAAGTGCATGTCCAGGCAGCTGCCTCATGGCCCTCACAGACTTTGAGAGCCTGGATAAATGTGTGTTAGCTCTGGGCCAAGGAACAATCCTAACCCATGTCTCTGTGTTTCTTTTTTCAGTCCGCTGCAGTCTCTGATGGAGGTGAGTACATGAGCCTTTTAAACATTTAACACCAGCCAGAATGCTTTCTTATTATATTTTGAATCTGAGCATTGAACTTACAACTGGGTTATGATAAATGACCAACTTTAGAGTATTATGTTTAGCCACTTAAACACTTCTGTACTAAGAGGAATAAGTCTTACCTGTAAATGTCTTTCTGTGTTTTTTGCTTCTAAACATCTTATTATTTCTAAAGTCATTTGAGTCCTTTTAGTGTGCTGGGAACTTCCTCGTTTTTCCTGATGCCGTTTTTCCTGATGCCATTTTTCCCTCTCAGTACTGTAGTTCCTAAAGAATACTGGTTGTTCCAAACTGACTAAAGGCATGAGTGCTCGCTGTTGTTTCTAGGGGTTTCAAATCAAATCTACAAGTGAGTTTGTCATTTGGATTCATATCAAAATGGATCAAATTCAGTGGTACTCTACAACTTAAATAGTAAAACATACAGTAGTCCTATTTATTGTTTTCTTTGGGTACAATCTGGTTCAACCTGCTCAGCTCCTTCCCCACCTCTGTCTTCTCTTCAACAGCTGCAATCAGTGCACAGTCTCATATGTGTCAGCACATTAACTGTGTGGAGATATGCAGCAAAAAGTTGTACATAACACACTGACTGTGAGCTTAAATTAGTTGCTCCTTTCCAGCAAAAGACAAAATTCACTTTCATGCTGGTTTTGTGAGATTATTTCAGAAACAAGCTCATTTGTTGTGTTTAGTTGAACTCTGAAAGGATGCTGGTGCTTTTGTGTTCCTCGTAATATAACAATTTCACCCTTTAGCTGTTTCAAACCTTTGCACTTTTAGTAGTTTTGCATTGGACATTTCCAAGTACAAATTGGAACCATCTGCCACAGGACGTTTTGCACCAGGCTGTATTGATTTGGATTTGCCAGGGGAATGTTTTATACTCACTTTGAACTATCCAAAGTACTTTACTACATTCTGCTCATAGAGAAGCCAAAGGAAATTTGGTTAGAGGAGTTCTATAAATAATGTCCACCAACAGGAGGTCACTCTAGGTTATTTTGCTTTTAATTGGTCATATTTAATTAGAGTCATCTGGCCTAAATAAAGATCAGAAGCTCAACTAATGGAAAAAGTTAAAAATCTTTGGAAAATTTTACAGAATGCAATTCAATTACACATAAAAAATGACATGTTGACCTTTTCATGATTTTTCATCCCTGGAACATATCATAATCAGACTAACTCAAATGTAATTTGTGTTCCTAATGCTTTCTGCATTGACACTTAAAACTACCAAGAAAATTGAGGTGATATAGATTTGTTCTCTTTATTCAGGTGCAAAATTATAGAAGGACGGAAACCAAATGGCGCTTGGGTATGACTTTACCACTTTACAAATGGATTTACTTGATCCAGAGCCAACATTTCTGAAGCTATACTGTGTCACAACATGTTTTTCTTGCCAAGTTGTTGCATGTTGCAATGAATTAGCATGTGGATACATTCTGATGGGATTTTAGCACCCCAGAAATTTACAAATAAGGCTTAACTGAGGGCAGATGGGAGATAAAAGATGTAAGAAGTGGTAGACAAAAGGTTTTTAAATAGTTTGTAGTTGACGCTCAGTTTTAATGTAAAAAAGTTTATGATCTTATTTACTCTGTAACTAAGACTAGTGAATCACTGTTTTGTGATTTATGAGCAAAGTTAAACCCATTTTGTGCTCGTGTGTGAGAGATAAACAGCATAAAGATTGTAACGTTTATAGAAAAAACTATTTTCCTTAACATCAACTGGTCTGTTCTTTAAATTTATTTTGAGAAAAACACTGAGTCTTTAGCTTGCATTATCATCATCACGCTAAAGAAAGCTGTAAAAGAAAAAAAATCCAGAAAGGGGTCACAACATGAGGAACAGTGTCTGAAATAATTAGCAAAATTTTTTTTCTTTCTTGAAATTTATTCCTACATTGTCAATGCATTAACAACAGAAAGTAGTTATTAAACCTATTATTATTTGTAAAATTGAAATATAAATATTATTTTGCTGTGTTCAGTTTTACCTACTTCATAGGTATGATGTGCTTGGTGTAAATATATTTAGAAATACAATCCGTAGACTTTCACCACCATTCAGTCCTTGCTAGTATTTCTTCCTTACAAAATGTGACCCCTTGTCATCCTGTGAGCTTTTCATGCTTTCACACCTTGGGATGTCTGCTCTGTGTTGATAAGATCTAAATTGAGTTTGTTGTTTTTTACACCACTTGGTACTCTAGTTGTCATTAATGCTCTTCAACAGTGAAACACTAAATACGTGCAGGATCAACACAATAAAACCCAGAGTGGATCTGTTCTGTAAAGTGTGACATCTTTAGAGAGAAGAGAGACACTCGAGTTCTTCACTCTAAGATACGAATTGTGGTAAATGTGGTCTGTATGTCAGATAGTCAGCAATCCATACATGTGTGAATAAACCATCCTGAATTTACCTTCAGCAGTCTAGCCAGAGATGTGTTGACACCACATTATAGTGTTTGATTCTTTGTTGTACATTTTTCCTGTTATATCTGTAGTTTTCTGCTATGAATCCTTTAAACAGTTGCATTTGAGAAGGTTAAGCATAGCATGGGCTGTTTGATTCATCAAAAAGTATAAATGGCAGCTTTTTATTCTGTGTGTGTGTGTAGTAGTATTGGGGTTCAGGCTTCATTAGTCTCAGTAGTGGCCTTCCTTTAACGAGCCCTTCATCAATGCTGTGCTTCAAGTGTGTGTGTTCCTGTGACGTGACTTTGTGTTTGTGTTTTAGTGTCCCCTCCCTCGACTCTGAATTATTTACCACCTTGAGGCCTGCGTGCACTTGGATCACTTACCTAGCTGGAAGCTGGTGCCTGTGTGTTGGTGTGCATGCAGGTGTGTGTGCCTTCTGCGACCCAACTCTCTCTGTGGTTCCTCAGGTTGTCATCCAGGTTGCTAACCAACGGCAGCGTCTCCTTCTGCACCTTTTTCTTTTTCCCCCTCTTTTCAGTCTCTTTCTCCCTGTGTTGTCAGCTGTTTGTGGCCTTTATTGGACTATTTGTTCAGGCTGGAGTGTTTGAGGTTTTGAGGGGGGGGGGAGTGAGAGGGCCCCTGATAGGGTGATTATGGATGGAGGGGCTTGGTTACCCCAAAGGATTCGATACCTGCCCCGCTGGCACCACACAGGCTCCTACCAGCTCTATCCAGGTGAGGAGATCGCAGGAGTTTTCATGGATTGTTTTCCGGCTGGAGGAAAATGTAGAGCGCAAGAAGGAGCAATAAAACTTACTGAATGGTGGAGACTGTGGTATTGAATATCTTAGTTACTATACTGATTGAGGTTTAAGAGGAATGTAATGCTGTGGCTGATGATAAAATATTCCTCTTTTTTTTTTGCTAAGTGTGTACTGCACAGTTAGCATTTTGGCTAATCACTCCATTTATTACAACATAAAACCATTTAAAGTTGCACTATTAAAAGTGTAGACAGTAATTTAAGAGAGGAAAATGTTTGTTTACCTTTTGTGTGGCGACTTTACCTACTTCCCTGTCTGTTAAGCAGAGCTAGTTTAAATTCTGGATTTAAGAAATATGCTAAACAATTTCTCCTGTGAGTCTCTGTTGCTAATATTTTGAAATATTTTACAGTTTTTCAAATTACATTCACAAAACATGGAACATTTCTTTTGGGATTTTATGTGAACACAAAGCAGTGTGGATTTGAAAGAAACGGGTAGAAGAAGGTGCTCTGCTAAGACGATTGTGAGATTGAACATTTTTGCCAACATTCAAAACTCTTGAGTGGTGAATAAATAGCACACTATAGAAATATTAGCTGCTGGGTGAGATCAGCCTAACATCATATTTTTGTGAGATTCAAAAAAATGTGATTCAATAAGATATTATAACCTGCTTTATAAAGTCACTGCTTAGTGTATTTTTAGTTAGATTTTTTGGAGAGAACTTTGTTTTATCAGTCTGTCTCTGTGATATGTGCAGTGGGGTCTGTGACGCTGAGCAGAGCGCTTGGTTTAGACAGCACAGACAGGTTTACACAGATTAATGTTTTCTCCTTATATACAGTGATAAATATTCATTAATATTTAGCAGAAGCCTCAGAAGTTTATTTTAATCTGCCCTTGAAGAGAACTTTGCTGTGAAATGTGTGGATAAAAACAGTCATTTTTGTGCAAACAATTTTAAAGATCTGGTGTGTCACTGATAAATAATAATAATACATTTAAAAAAGTAAGAAATGAAGTGCAAAAGCAGAAGTCACATTGAAAGTGTCCACTGATTGCCCGGATTGGAGGTTTTTAATCAGAGAGGACTTTAGCTGTGGGCACAATCCTTCTCTTTCACATATATTTTTTTTAATACTTATTTACAGCATCTGCGTTGTTCAGGGCACCTGACTGCCACTGTCCTCCCTGTGGCTGTTCTCCCTTTGGTTTTATCTCAACATAGCAGGCCACTTTCTGTTAGTCTGGCCTGCAGCTCATTGCTGGTTATTCTCAGCTCCCCTTCTTCCCTCCTGATCAGAGCTAAATGGTAGGAACACGGGCACAACGCAGCGGCGTAGTGGGAAAAACAAGCAATTATTGGATTGATCAAGACTCTCCCAAGAATAATAAAGCATGGATTGATTCAGAAAGCCTATTAGATTGAATATTACAAGTGTTTTTAGAATTACGACTTTCTTTTAGAAACAGAGTCAGCTTTATTGGCCAGGATTGTGGGCACTAATAAGGTTCAAGTGCCCACAGCATATAGACATTAAGTATAAATATATAAACCGGTTGCAGGATATAAAGAGTTATTACGAATAATAAAAGTAGCTTGGTTTTAACCAATTGGACTTCTGAAAGTGCTGTATCTAGTTGTTTTGTTGCAAAAGAGAAACCCAGGAGCAGAAGATGGTCTCCCAGGGCAGGTTTCTACCTGTGCTTTAAAACTGACAGGGGAAACATTGGTGCCTAATGAGTTCCAGTGTGACTGTACTGCTTCCAGTACAATCACAGCGGACTCCACTGAAATTCCCTCTTGAGTCCATCACTACACCCAGATTTTGGGCCTCATCGCTAGTTTCCAGCTGTAAAAGCTGAAGCTGTGTGCTGTTTCCTCTTCAGGTCCAAAGATAATACCTTCTATATTGTTTCTGTTGGCCTGGAGAAAGTTACGGCACATCCACGCATTGATTTGTTCTAAGCATCTGTTCAATGCTGGGATGGGTTGCTGACATTGTAATGTAGAACTGTGTATCATCACCATAGTTATGTTAATAATAACTAATCTTATTACGTGTTATAATCTGAGTTAGCAGGAGTTTGCAGATATTAAATAAGAGTGACCCCAAGATGGAACCTTGGGAGACGTCATATGTCTTGTCTTGCAAAACAAGATGGTGTTACAATACTGATGTAACTTAATATTTATAAAATTAATTCAGATCTCATCTTGTTTTGCAGTTGATGCAAAAAGTTTAAAAATAAAAGTATGCAAATAATTGCAAACAAAATAATCTTGTAATGAAAAAGCTGCAGTTTTAGCCACAGGGTGTGATTAAAAGTACTATTCAGGTTCAGCACTTTTATCATTATCATTTATCGATTCTTGATTTCCCATTTCACAAACATCTGACTTGCCGATTCAAATTTCAATAAAATATTTTTTTTTTTCTCCTAAGAGTTTGGTTGGCATAGCAGATTTGAACCGTAACAGAAAATTTAAGAAACTACAGCAACTTAATAGAGAAAGTCACTTTGCAATTTGAAACGTGTGGGTTTGATTCCAGCTTCCACATGTTGATGTGCCCCTAGGTAAACCCACGTCGATCTGCGTTTCTGTGTGTGAATGTGTAGCTGGGTGAATGTGGCTCTACTGTAAAGTTCTTTGTGTGGTGTAACTAGAAAAGCACTCCATATAAATCTACTCCGTTTACTTAATTACTTAATAAATTATACCATTTTCCCTGTTTATGCTAGAAAGAAAAAACATTTGGCTCTTCTTTTCAACTCACAGTAGTCTATGCATTTAATTAATGCAAAGGAAAAATCAGATTCTCCAATAATAGACTTGTCAATGACTGATCATAACTGATCAAGTTAAAACTGTCCGAACACAATCTTTGGCAGATTGACTTGCACACCACTAAATTTGAGTGATTTCAGCCTTTAAGGAAACAAGGATTTAATGTTACGTGTGGATTTGTTTTTGTAAACAGAGCTGAACAGCGTGGAGCTGCAGGGCTGCAGCAGTGACAACAGTCTGAACAGTAATGCCAGCCTGCCCAGCGTCCAGAGTCACCGGCGCCACACCGAGAGGAGGGTGGCCAGTTGGGCCGTCTGCTTCGAGCGGCTGCTGCAGGACCCTGTGGGAGTCCGCTACTTTTCGGTAAAATAACATCGCCTGAACGTTGCTCACGTTACTGATGCTGTGGACAACAGACTCTAAATGTGTTTGTCAATAACAATGTATCATAAATTTCTAATGTTTTTTTGTTTTTTTTAATTACAAGTGTAAAAAATGAGTGTTAACGTAATTGTTTTGCTGCAGAATTGTAATGAACATATCTGGGTAAAGTATCAAAATACTTTGTCAGACTTCTGACAGTCAATCAAATTTTCACTTGAATCTGCCGTTATTTCAAAGGTTTCATGATACCACATAGTCTAACAAGATTCCCAGAAACGTAGGGTAGGGAGCGAATCAAGCCCACAGCATCACAGATCCTCCACCGTACCTAAAAGTGGGTGACAAACCTGTTTTTGTTAAAAGGTTGAATTCAATCTTTATCTGACCTAAACATATAACTCCAGTTGAAGTCGAAGTAGATTTAGTAAACTCCACAGATTTTGATGGTAGGATATAAAAGTGGGCTAACATTTAGCGACTCTAAAATGCCTCTCTTTGCTGCATCTCTCTAATATGAGAGAGGTTTTCTTTTCACTTCTTTACCACCTTCCTTCCTCTGCTTGGTGACAAGATAAAGTTTTCATCCAACTTAGTGACCAGTGATTAAAATGGGTCCCTGGACTTTTCTGTTTACTTCTGTTTATTTTAAATGGTTTGTTAGAGGTACCAAATTTGGTAACTGTTAAAAATTTTTTATAGATATGTTTTTTAATTTTTTGTTCAAGAACAAAAATACAACACAAAACAAAAACTCTGCAGTGCAGTCCAAATGAGAGACAAAGGAAAAGTAAATATAGGGGGCATACATATTTTGATCATTTTATAGTCAAAGTCTAAGAATTTATAAATGCTTGAGACAGGATGGTACACAATATATGTGGTCAATATATTGATTAATATATTGCTTGTGAGTGCTTGTTATTTATTTATTTGTTTATATCTAGTCATTTTTGAACTTATCGCTCTTAGGTATATATATATTTTACAAACTTTTTATTTATCAGCTAAGATGGAGTAGCTTTCAACAAATAAGCAAATATTCTATTCTATTCTATTCTATTCTATTATGCGTGCAAAGATGTCCGTCTAAGACTGGACGAAGCATGTTAGAAAGTCAAGAGGGATATATTCCAAAATAAGCTTCTTCCATCCAGAAATAGGAGGAGACTTTTTGAAAATCCATCGCAACAAAATATTCTTTGAAGCACAGAAGATTAGGGTATTATACAACCTACTCTTGTTTTGATTTTGAATATGTTTACTTGGTAGACCAAGGAGAAGAGACTCTATTACATAAAAAAAGCATTTATTTCCTACAATGGCATTAATTTAATTAATAAATATAGGCAAGGTTATTTTATTTGCGTAGCAGATTTAAGCAACTGAACAATTCAAAGTGCTTTATGTGATTAAAAAGAAAAATAACACAAGCAAGAAACAATAAATTGATGTTCAAATTAAATTTAGGATTCCCAACTTTCTTTTTTTTTGTGATATTCTGCTACAGGAACAGTGGTGGATTTGTTTTAGGGGTTTTTAAACATTTTCTTCAGCTTGCTTCATGAATTTGGCTGGCACTGTAAATATAGCACTATTAAATTATTACAACACAGTTTTACTCAGTGTTATACACAGCTGTGTGACAGTATTGGGTGAATCGCATCAAACAGATCCTGCTTTTACTTTTTACACCAGAACAAATGTGTCTTTCAACTTTTTCCAAAATGGAAAAAAAACAAAATGTTCCTGTCATACACTCACTCCTGTCAGCACTTTTGCAGATGTTGCTGCATGTTTCCTATTAAGACCAATACATGAATTTGTCTGATTGTTTTTTTCATCTTCCATTTTTAATCTATGTTTCATTGATTTTCTGCAGGAGTTCCTAAAGAAGGAGTTCAGTGAGGAGAACATTCTGTTCTGGCAGGCCTGTGAATTCTTCAGCCATGTTCCTGAGAATGACAACAAGCAGGTAACACACTTTATTTGATTAATATTTTTAGTACAGACTTGCATCCATTTGAATCCCTCCTGTAGTATGTAGTTATTATTGAGCATTCAACTGTAGTAAATCCTTCTTCTCCTTTATTTTTTTTTTTAGCTCTCGCAGCGTGCCAGAGAGATCTACAACAGCTTCCTTTCCAGTAAAGCAACAACACCGGTCAACATCGACAGTCAAGCCCAGCTTGCTGACGATATCCTCAACGCGCCAAAACCTGACATGTTCAAGGAGCAGCAGCTGCAGGTACGGAGACATATTTTTATAAAGGCTTCTGCTACAGTTGGACCTTTCACATGCAAAAAAAGAGCCACTTCCTGCGAGACTAATTTATTATTCTTCTTAATAGTGAATCAAAACATAACTCCTTTGAAAATGCTCTCTGAACACAGTGTCAAGTGCTCATATAACACAAGGCCAGTCATTCATCTTTGCCTGCTGTCGAGCAACACCGGCCTGAATGGCTCCTTACACACACATGTTGTCGATGGGGCACAGTGTCTGAAAAGCCCTATTGATTTCAGCTGTGGAGCTCAGATGTTCAAACTCTGATAAGGAAGTCACAAGGCCTGAAGGATATCCTCACTATCATGCTTTTTTTTTTTTTTTTTTTTTTTTTTTTTTTAATATAAGACAACCAAAAATTTTTTTTTAATTTAAAAAATACAAACAAGTTATAGAATTTTTGTAAAATTGCGAGTATATCTT
>CAEFZX010000880.1:0-91520 GCA_903066825.1 Alfaro cultratus | reverse complement strand
GTGTGTTTGTGTGTGTGTGTGCGTGTGTTTAAATTACATGTGAAGCAGGAATTCTGACTTGGTAAATTCAGTTCATTCAATTGTATCGATGTGCCATTTTCTGAGTAAGGAGGATTTACCCGCACTTTGTCCTTGGTTCGAAATTGAGCTCACAGAGGCAACCTACTTCACTAAAGAGGGAATGCTATACAAAAAAAAAAAAATGTAGTTTTATATAACTATGTGTATATACAGTATATATGCTAACATAATTTTTTTTATAAAGACTCTTATTCTATAATGAGGAAGTCAGCTTTAAGTAATTTGCTCCCTTTATCCTTGTGAGAGAAATGAGTGAGGAGTTTTCTCTTATTATTTTGAGTTGCTGGCTTCAAATATTCGCAGCATAATTTGTATATTGGTCTATCATGTCACACAGCCACGCTTATAGCTGCTGTCCCTATTGTGAAAACTAGATCTACAGCTTGATTTAGGTTGAGTAAAACCTTTAGGCAGAAGTGCAATAAGATTCGGAAGAATATATCTTAAAATTCCGTGACCTAGAATAAAATAAGCGTTCTTATTACTTTCACAGTAAATTCTGCAGAGTTAAATCAACACTATGCCGAGTCTATTTGGTCCCTTTCAGAATTGGCATTAATTTAACTCTTATAGAGTTATTTCAACAATAGTTTGAATAGTTATAACTTTTTCAAGTGTTAAAACTACTCAGTTTCTTGTTGAAATAACTCTGAAAAGAGTTAAATTGACACCAATTCTAAGGACCAAATAGACTCGGCATAGTGTTGATTTAACTCTGCAGAATTTACTGTTTCGCTGCACCCGCCGTTTCCCCCTCGAAACGGCGGGTGCAGTTTCGAAACTGTTCTTGAATTTTATGAACAATTAAAGAGTCAGTGGGTAAGTCTCTGCTTTAAAACAAAACCAGGATAAAGGAGAATAAAACATGTTAGGTCTGATCTTAGATTTGGCCTCTGCGTGTTTCCGTCCTTCCTGCCTCAGGTTTATAATCCTTTACCTGCTCCGCCAAGTAACTTGAATTCCACATGGAGGATGGTGTCATCTTCTACTTATTAGTCTTTAAGAAAGAGTTCAAAAGTTTTGTGGCACACAATACAAAAGACCTATGGTGACGTAAAGTTGCCATCAAAGTCATAAAGCTTATTTTTTCCACGCCTGTTTAATTTTTTATGTCATTGTTTTGTTGGACAAGAAAATGATAAAAATAAATAAATAAATAAATAAATACCATGCTGATAATTTTCTGCTTCTCTTCTCTATTTTGCCGTAATCGAAAACTGCTATATGAATACTGTCTACCGAAACTTGTGACAAACTTCTTCTCCAGTAAGTTTTTTTAAAATTATTATTTTATTTATTTTTTAAAAATTGAATCCTTTTGTTTTCCCTCTCGTGTCTCCGTAGCTCCAGGCGGCTCGTGACCCTGGCGCGCGGCCTGTCTCCTGCCTTTCTGCGCTTCGGCGGAAAACGAACCGACTTCCTGCAGTTCAACAACCAGAAGAATCTCGCCAAGTTCAGGGGCCCTGGTCCAGACTACTACCTGAAGAATTACGAGGACGGTAATTAGACGCGGCGTTTCTCTTTTCGCGTTAGTCTGACGTTATGTTTGTGTCAGGAAAAAAAAAAAAGAAAAAAAAAAAGAAAGACATGGCGTCGCCGTCTCTTGTGTCTTGTCTCACACTTTGTTCTGGCAAAAATATATTTCTGAACAAACAGCATAATATTTACTTTACCCCCACTGATAGCTGACCTGGCATTTATAGTAAGTATAGTTTTATATACCTAGGTGCCCGTTTGGCTGAGACACGTCACTTCAAACGAATGTAAAAGAGGAAAAAAAAAAAAAAAACTAGACCGTGATGGATGGATTTATTCCCATTCACGCTCACTCCTTGATTAAATTAATGCTAGTGCATTAATGGTGAGCTCCTGTGAGCCAAGCATAATTCAAATTTTATGTAAGAAAATAAAATACCTACATTGTGCGGGCAACGTATTAAAAGTTTTAAAAGTGCGCCTATTAGTTTTGAAGATTACATTGGATAATTTGGAGCTGGTTTCCAAAGCTCCAAAGCTCTGGGTTATGAAACACAGCAAAGGGACTTCTACAAATATCGTAAATATCCTATTATTGCTTTATTTTGTGACAAAAATGATAGATATAAAAAGTGCCATGGTTATTTAAGATGTTTGTGTTTTGCCTCTCATTTTGAAGTTGGAAATAATAGCTAAAATCCATTGTAGCTGCCCTTTAAAAGCATAATTATAAAACCAGCAATAATACAATTAAAGCTCTGCTAGAGATGTGCTTCCTTAGAGTTTGATTGCATTAAAAGTGACCTGTGGTGTTTTTGACTTATGTGTATTTGGTCACTGGGCACATAAATTTGCAAATTCCTCTGACTTACTGAATACAGCTGGAAAATTGTTGTAAGGTTGTTTTTTTTTTATAACAGTTCAAGATTTGAATATCATCTTCCCACATAGGGGTGCAGCTTTATTAGCAATGTTTATATTCTTGAACCACAAAAGTTTGGATCACGAGTTTCTGTGGGTCAGAAGCAGAAATATTTGTGAATCGCTACTCTACAGCATTTGTCGCTCTTGAACAGTATCACCAAATGATAAGTTTACAAAGGAATTAAGCTAATTAAGTAAATCTTTACACATTGCTAACATTTAATTTTTAACAAAAGCTTAAACGCAACAGAAAAAGAGCATATATGTCTAAATAATTTTTTTTTTGTGTGTGTGGCAGATATAGTTCGCAGTGACATTGCACTGGACAAACAGAAAGGCTGCAAACTCGCCCACCATCCTGACATCATGCTGGAGCTGCAGAGAGAGAAGGCTGCCACCACACAGCTCGTCCTACTGAAAGAGCAGCTGTCCAACATCTACAGCAACATTACAATAACAGGTAGGAGATCACACACACAAACTCCCCTGTGTTTTGGACACCTACTCTTATGCCAGCGTCTCCTGGATTCTGTGGGTCATGCTTTAGCACTCACATGATGTCTAAGGTATGCAAGAGTAAACCTTCAGCTTTTAGAATGACAAATGCAATTTCTGAAACAGGAATGTGGGGACGGTTGAGGTGCTGTTGCAGAGGCTTGTATACAGTGCATTGACATATTCACTTGTAACACTTAACCCAGTCTGCTGAAGAAATTGTGGGAGCCCTGATTTTGGGTGGGCTGCATTTAGACACATTCCAACAGGGAACTATAGAAAATGATTTATAGTTATAAGTATTTATTTGTAGCCTTTAGACAATTAGGCAGTTTTTGTGTAGGCTATGTGGACCTTATAATTTCAAAATAAAACTCCACTGATTGATAAGTGTTTAATACTATGCAGCTGAATAAAAATCAGACTGGTATGCTAAAGTTGTCTTCTCTGTTGCACTCTTGCTTCTTATCCTCCCTACCATCTTGAAAAGTCATGAGTGGGAGATTTCTTTTTTTTTTTTTTTTTTTTTTTTTGTTTAGGCAGGATTTTATTTCAAAACAGAAACCCACCCTGAGACTGAGTCCCAAAAGCCAAAGAGCCGTAGAAAAATATTTTTGAACTTTGGAAATGACTGGCAACTGTGTGTTAGAGAATATATTAATTTAGTTCTGTATTAGAGCCAAAATCCTTTCTGCAAAACCCCACTTTGCCATGGATCCAGCGCCATATAAAATATTTGGCCATGTGTTTTAAAAAGGAATTGATGAATTACAGAAAACAAACCTTCTAACTCAACCTCAAGTGAACCAAGTTGTCAGACACATTTTTGGTCAGTACAAGCACAGAACCGGTGGCCTCGGATCAGTTCGCCTGTTCTGTATTTGTCATGCACTCTGATGGTTCTGCTGTTCTGGGGCAAAATGACCTTCTGTGTGTTGCTCCAAGAATGATAAGGGGAGATATTCGGAACATAGATCAGATGTGTGTTTTTAAATAGTCTCAAGTGCACCAATCAAAACATGGCCAGGTAGTATTCATCAAAGTAGGCAAATACAGTAAGAATTCAGACCTGCTTTGAAGGAAATCCTCTCACAAGTTTAGCTCAGGAGTCAAACTGTGGTGCATTTATTCTTTAGTGCTACTAATCTGTTGACGCAAACTTTGATATTCTGGTTTTTAATTCCGTCACAACCTACCTTGAGACATATTGTTCCCAGCCAATTCAGATGTTTTATACTTTTTGCAAATTAAATATTTTTATCAAGAGACATTGCACTAGCAGTGACAATGTACATGTGATCTTCTTTAAAGTCATGGCAGTTGATCTGGTTACTTTCTTTAGTGCAGGTTATCAATTTTTGCCCTTATTCTTGCTAAATATATATATATATATTTTTCAAAAAAGCTTGCTTATCAGTTTTTAAAATTTCCAACTCTAGAGTGAACAACTAATATATTCCTTGTACCATTTCTGACATTCTGTTGTGGAAACCCTTTGCACATATTGCATAACTGAACTACTAAAATAGCACTACATTCTTTGTCATTTTTTTAGCTGAGCATTTTAAAGAGCCACCCAGAGTGCCTGAAAAACCACATGTGGCCCTGAAGCTGAAGTTACAGACAAATAAAGCTATTAAAATTAACTAAAAAAAATAAAAATTATGTTACAACGATCAAATAGATCTGGGTGACAACAACTTTGTTTTGAACATAGAAGTATTGACAAAAATAAAAAAATGCATTCATGTCTTATTTACACTTTGGACAGTTTCTTAACTTTGGATAGTCATGAAAAACTCCTAGCATTCTTAGTTTCTAAATGCTTGACCTAAAATAATATACTCTGATTCACTTTTTTAAAGGAATGGAACAAGTTCTGATTTTATGCATAAATTGGAATAACCTTGCGCAATGTGGCATTCCTTCATCCTGTGTTGGATGCAAAACTGCAATCAAAAAACCAATAGCATTTTCTTAAGCTACAATTTCTCCTTTTACCTTGTTACCAGTATTTGAAGTTTCCTTAAACTGTTTCCGCTGTAACCGATAATCTGCTTACTCAGCAAGATAGCCAGAATAATATTACACAACTTCATGTCTGAAGTAGTTTAACAATTGTCTGTTGTTCACTCAAAAGGATCATTTTAGTTTATCAGACAAGCTGATAAACAAGTTCTTGCTAATATTCCCATTAAGCTCTTTTAGCATAATGCCCTCTTAACCTCAAATATTTCTCATTTCGTAAATAAAGCATTTCTAATAAAAAAATCTGATTGCAATTTATTTGTGATTTTTTAAAATTTGCTTGTAAAAACGCTAGAAAGTATAATCTTTTTCACATATATCTTTCCTGTTTATTTTGATAGAAATATTGTCACTGCATGGATATTACATAGACTTGTTGACTCGCTCTCTGCATGCTTCAACTGGTATTTTTACAATTTGTCTTTGGTGATGAGTTCCACATCTTTGTGATTGAAAGACCTCCTAGCCATAACCATAATCTTTAGCTCCTTCCACAGACTTGCATTCAAGTCGAGACTCTGGCTGCTCCAATCCAAGGTGTTGAAATGACTTCCAGTAAGAAGAAACATGTTGGTAAAACTAAAAGAGATACTTCAAACCTAAATCAGCCAGGGGTATGAATAATTATGGACTTTACTGTATGCTGCAGGAAACCTTTGTTGCTGACTTCAGTTTTGATGCATAATTATTTTCTATGAAATTTTCATTTTGAATATGTAAACAACAAATATTAGCTGCAAAAATGTCCTAAAAAGAAATAAGAATAATAATGAAACATAAAATTAGAACTTATTCAGTTCAAAAAGGAACAGGAAGAAGCCTATATAGTTCCTTGTCTTTGTTGTTCTCACATTCTCTTAATATCAATAACTTAACTAACATGTCCATATTTTCCATATGCTTGTTTTCTTTACCGAACAGCTGGGTGGAAACTAAATTGTCTCAGTGATACTAAAGAACAAAAACATAAATAATTTGTAGATTATTAAAATATGCAAACTTTTTTGAGGCTCTTTATGGGTTCAGTAATTAGTTTAAAGCCTAAATCTAAAAGCAAGTAATAAAACTGTCTTTACTCGTTTTGGGCGAGGAGAGTTGGGGGGTTGACGGAGGAAATATAATTTGGAAATGTTGTTACAGTATAAATTATGGCCGAAATGAATCCTAGCTAAATGTTATTTTCTCCATGTGCTTTGACGTTTTTTTTTTTGCCGTATATTACTGATGTATTAAGACCCGATGGAGGATTTTGTATTCCTAATGCTAAACACTTGCATTGATGGTTCAAATTAGGTGGTATGGGGTGATGATGAGAGATAGAAATGTGCATCATGCTGCTTTTGAGTCGCTGCCATGGTTATGTAAGGCTGCTTGGTGTAACTGGGAAAATAAGGTGAAGCCAAAATTATTCTATTTAGAAGATTTCATTTGTGGTTTTGAAATTTCCTTGCCTTTTAGGTTCAGCATTGTTGGGAAATGCTAGTCAGAGGAATGGAGAACAAGTTGAATGATGTCTGTAATGGTGCAGCTGCTGTTTTCCTTTCATGGTGCGAAATGTCTCTGGTGGACTGTAACATATATTGTGTTAAAGGGAATTCGGTCAGCAGGAGAGGCGGCGATGACACTGAAAAAGTATTAAAAACGTGCACATGCTTGAGTAATCACCTCACCATTATTCCGAGTTGAATTGAAAGCATGTTATGTAAACTGGAATCTGCGTGAAGGCTTGTCATCTCTTTGGTTCGGGAAGAAGCAGGGGTCTGGAGGCACTAGGGATGTTTTTGAAAATGGTCTGGTATCAATTAGTCAAGATTTTGAGTGCATGTGTGTGTGTGTGTGTGTATGCATGAAGGCAGGTGGTGCTTAAAGGACCTTTAACAGTCTTGCTCCATCCTTTTTCACTCACCACTGTCTGCCCTTTGACCTCAGCTTGTTAGAGTCATCAGTAATGGGGCCACTATGAGTCAATGTGCACACACATTCAGCAGGGGAATTGAGTTCAAAATTACCTTAACCTCAGACAAGGTCACGGTCAGCATCTTTTTAAGTCTTTCTGCTTAAACACATCCCTCCTTTGAATTAGTTCCTTATTTTTATTTATTTATTTATTTTTATTTTTTCAATTGATTTTGTATTACTTACCTTCCATCTGTACTTATCCCATATACTTATTTCTTTCCTAACACTGCTGTTTAGATTTAGAGAGTAACTCAGTGTTAAATCAAAGAATTAGGTCTAAGATTCAGTTTGAGATCTTAATATCATTGTGGTTGATACAGGTTCAGAGTTTAAACATAGGTTGTGTGCAGTTTATTTTAAAATGACAAAGTATATATCACTGTACAAGTTATAGAATAAACTTACAGTCTTTTAGATTTGTGCACAAAATTCAGTCTGGAAAATACTGCCTTTCTGCTGATATATTATGTAAACCTTCACCATACACAGGGACATCACTAATAAAGAGAACAATAACAGTGAAGATTTTTTTTAAGTTTGTCACTGTAACCCTTTCCTAGATTAAGTTATTAAGGAAGTAGAACAAAAACATTTCAAAGGAGGAGATGCAAAACTGATTATGAAAATATGGGATGTATGCAGAAAGCGCATAGGAAAATATTCAACTTTTATATCTTAATTCACATGTTTTGAAAATATAGTAGCTCTTTAAATTTCTCTCTGCCATTATGTTTCTCTCTGAAATAATTATTTCAATTATTTGAAATAATTGATAAATAACTGGAACATAAGGCTTAGTGTGACTGACAAAGTATAAAACAGTTTCTTGGGTTTATAATGTAATTAAATAAATTGCTTTAACTAAATTGGCTGTGTACTTTGGATTGAGGTAAAACAATATTTTAAAAAGGAAAATCTTTTTTGTTCAGATTCATTGGAAAACTGGTGGATCCTTGGGGCTAAATTAGCTTACTCTGGACTGCTGTTGTGCTTGTTCTACAAATGACAGAGCACATATAAGGTAATTAAACAAAGTCGACAAAGGAAAACCTATCCAGCATATTCATCACAAACCTCTGAGGTTTTTAGTCTTAAATCAAACTAGAAACCCAATTCAATCTGGAAACAACTCTGTCAGACTGATGAGGGTAAAACAAAACCTTTTGGCTTCAATGAACAATGAAAAGCTCTGAAGGAAAATAAATCCCCTGAATTTCATCAAGATCTCTGGCTCATCTGTGTAGCTCTAAAACAAGCGTTCTGGGGTTATATTGTAGCCAGAATGCTGAAAAATGTTTCCCTGGTAGCCAGAAGATTAAACTCAGTTTATTACTCCTAAAACTTTCTTAACTGCAAAGTGATCCTGAATAGATCTCCAAATTAACAATAAAAATACTCTGCAGATCAAAATATGATTGAAATAAAGTGGATAAATCTCTAAAGAACATTTCATCCCAGACAGCCTGAGCATGTAACATATCAAGAAGTAGTAAAGAGACCTGAAAGAAAGGTGAATGTTCTCATTAAAGTTTAACTTCTTGTCTTTATCACAGATTTTCAAGTCCTACAGAATAAATGGGAGACAGATATAAAAGTTAAGATGAGAAATGCTTAATTTACATGTGGGACACACTCACACATTTTGCTCAATATTAATTGCATGACTATATTGCAAAAATTATAAAAACTGAAATCTTGTTTGGTTTCCTCTTCAAATTTGTTTTGCTTATAAAGTTAGATGTTAAGACACCTATTTAATTAATTTATTTATTCATTTATCTGCTTGGATTGCACTTTAAATTACAATTTTGGTCTTATCTGTGTAAATATTTGTAACGCAAACAATCAAACAAGGTTTTGTTTTAATAATAACAAAACCCAAAAGCCTTCCCTCCCTGACTTCTTATTCCATAGTTTAAAATGGATGATGTGCATATGAAAGCAAGGGAGTTTTCAATTCCCAGATCACAGCTGAATGTTATCAGTAACTCTTACAGAGAAACTTGCCACTTTTAATAAATAGTATTTTACAAAGGTAACCATGTCACCAAGTTGCTTTTTGGTCGTTTTGTAAATAGGTCTCTCAAAATGAAAGTAAAATTCGGCACTAAATATGTTGCCTTAAGCCTGACATCCTTTAGCCTCTCTTCCCTCTCTATTCTTTAGGCTGATCTCATTTGAGCAGTATCATGTGACAGGGAAGTTTACATCTTGTAAACCCAGCTAAGACTAAATTAGACACCAATACCTGAGCCCCCTCTGCTTGAAGTGACACAGAGGTGCAGCACTTACATCCTTTGTGTCTTTGGAGTCTATGCACATCTAACATTAGGATACCATTTCTTTCCAGAGGAAGTGGTTCAATTGTCTTTTGGACATTTCCAAAGTATTTCCACATGCCCCAGTAACCTTTTCACAGGATAAAATTAGTATCAGTAATGTTATTTTTTATATACATTTTTATTTGGGTTTTGATCAATGAAACATTTAGTTAAAATAAAACAGGGCTGCAACTAAGGATCATTTTAGCTATCAATAAATAGTACTTTCTTTATTGATTATTCTGACAATTACTCACACAAAACATTTACACATTACAGATTCTTCATTTCAGTATTTTTATGCAATATTAGAAATACAGTAAATGGTAATTAAATTTCTTTTTATATTACTAAAATAAGTATTGTGTTGCCTAAACTACAACAACATAGCAGTGCTTTAGTGTACACTTGCTCCTTTGTAGTAAAGGATGCATCTGCAAAAATGTTCTCAGCATGTGAAAAGCTCAGCCCTTTGTGGTTGACTTAACATCAATACAGCAGAGTCTGTTGATTATTTTTTGGATTAACCGATTGATAATTGGATACCAAAAGCTATTTAATGGGCATTTTTTTCCACAGAATTTGAACCAGGTGAAACTAAAAATAAACCACTTGAGGAGAACTTATGAGTAGAACATATTTATAGACCAAAAGTGGTTCTTATCTTACATTCAAAACCACCCTGGGTTTTGAATTATATATCAAGATTTTATCCAGATTTTTGTGCTTTGTGACTATACTGCAGCTTGACATAAGAGACCAAGACAGGTGTGCCACTTGTGGGATATCCTCATCAGTCGTTCCATGATGTTTTTTGTACCAGTTCTGTCTTTCCCCTATTCCTGCCAACCTGAAGAGAGACTACCTATATTTTTCATTCTGATGCTGAGGAAATTAGCCTGAACAGTTGTCCCTGTTGTCGATAGTCTTGGCTTGAACTACCAAACAGCTGTGCTGAGAGAGATCAACTGTTGCTGGCTATATCTCAAGCAATCCCTGAAGCTGAGTCTAAGGACTTCGTGCCTGAGGAAATAGAGGTGTGGTGCACCAGCCAACAAGCTGGCCAAGGTGGGAGTTTTCATGTTATTGGCTCAGAAGCACACAAGAAACAAATGGGGATTGATCTGAACCTGTCTTTTCTTCATGTCCTCTGATCCCCATTTTGCTTGGGAGCTAAGCAAACAGGAGTGACAGGGAGATAGTTTCCACACATTGACATTCATGTTTTTGGCCATGTTTTGCAACTATAAATATTTCCCAACAGCAGAATAGTTGTCATTCTTATTTGGTAAGAAAATGTGTAGTGCCCTTCTTTCAGTCAGCTGGCCGGCAGTGCTACTCGAAGCTCAATACAGGTAGATGAAAACTGCTGTCTTTCTTTGGCATCTAATTTAAGAAACTGTGTTGTAAAACTTCTGTGTTTTTTAAACCATAACTTCTTAAAGCCTTGATATACTTGTCTGATACATGACACCCGTTCATAGACATTTGGATATTGTTTGTTGGGTAGATAATGATCTTATGCTACTCTACAACAATGAGATTAATACATTTGAATCAAAAATATATCAGAAAAAGCCATTCCTTTTGTAACATAGCAACAAAGAGCATTGAAGTGAAGTTCTTTCCCTGACAAAAAGTACCAGGCACCAGAAAGAATATACAGGAAAGAAGAAGGTGGAAAATCTATAAAGACAAACATTAGAAGCATCCACTAGGAGCAAATTCACTAAACATCTGTGAAGGGCTTGAAAATGTTTTCATCAAACAAACTGCCGCAGCCGTCCACAGATTGCTTCTAGTTACAGCTTTCTGTTTGTACTCACTTCAAAACGAAACATATTTTCTTTCAGCTAAGAGAAACACGCTCTGTCTTTCCTATCAGTTTTGCTATGTGATTCCTTTCTCCCTTTTCTAGTATCCTGTTAGAATCTCTTTTTAAGGTCTGAAATGGTTCTTTGGTGTCTTTCTCTATTTAAAATGACTTTGTGGCCTTGCAAACACAAGGTGTGATTTTGGACAGATTGAGTGTTTTTGCCTTCAGCTGCCATAGTTATATCTCCTAGTTATTGCTTTACAGATATATATGACTTTCTCCCAAGTTTTACACCATAATGGCATACAAAGTCTCTTTCTGTGTGTCAGCAGGCAAATAAGATTGATCTCCTCTGATTTTTTGTTATCTATAAGAATATTGTTGGTTTTGAGCTCCTAACGTGGAATATTGACAGACATGGCGGCATGAGGAATTAAAGGTTGTGCGTAGGTTTTCACTGCAATCCCCTTTGTTTAGTATTTGAAGAAGATAAGCTGGAGTTCTGCTGTGCTGTTTAGCTAGCAACTGAGGCATGTCACAATGTTCTTATACAGAAACATTAATCTTTGGAGCATTATCAAATAAATAGAATGATCAAAATCAGATGTTCCAGACAGCAAGCTGGTAACTAGCAAAGGGGTAACATCATTTTACAGAGCAACTGCAATGTTCCAACAATGATTCTCCTAAAGCTATGGTTCCCAAGCTTTCAAGCTTCTGACCCACAAAATAAAATGCAAGACACTTAGGACCACGAGTCTTGATTGAGCATGCAGGTACTTTTCCTGAGTTGCTTAAAAAGTGGTCCAATAAGAACACAGTTGGCATCAACACTCAGTATACAGACCAATATTTTGTTTTTACTTATTTTTAAGATTCGATTATTATTTTATTTATTTATTTTTTTTTACAATTGTTTATCAAATGCATGTCCTTTCCATTGTCATTTTGCTTTAGTATTTGGGTTAATTTCTGAAGAGAATCTCAAAATGCAAGACACACATTTGTGACCCTAAGTGGGTTGTCTATCCCAACTTTGGGAACTACTACTCTAAAGTAAAAGCTGTTTGACCCAAATATATATGACTATAAAAACTTGCATAGGAATGAGTTTGCCAATTTGCTAGGCTAACATTAGCTTGCCATTCTCTGTTTTGATATGAATTTGATAAGTTGAGGTTTCGCTAACTTTATCAGTAAACTTTACTCCTTCATTATAACACAGGGACCATAATCTAGAATGGAAATAAAGTCACCATAAGTCTGTGTAAAGTTGCAATTGTAGTAAATTTCAAATGAAATTCAATATTGCAAACTTCTCTCACAGAGGGAAAACAAGAAGTAAGGAGAAGTTGGGATTAAACTTTTGCTTTCTATTTTTAAGTTTTGTGATTTTCTCCATGTGTTTACAACATTAAACTGAATTATAATCACTTCAAAGAAAGTTTATAATTTTAAGAGGTAATTAACAACAAAAGCCTGACAGACGTGTCCCAAAGAAGGATTTACCACATACATTCAGCAGCAGCATCTTCTTCTTACTTGACAATCTGTCAGTGATTCACAGGGGCTGTGGCTCACTTTATTTGTGCCTCAGAGCATAAACAACTTAATACCCCAACTAATTATTTTTGACTCAATTATTTACTTCCTTTCTCAGTGCAACTGTAAATGGACATCACTTAATTAAACTCTACTACTGCTGCAGGCAACAGTAAATATGACCTGTAAATGAGTTTAAACTTATAAAACTGAATTGCAAGCATAGAAAAAAAGTAAATCTGACTGCTCTCACTACACAAATGTCCATTCTAATGTTCCTGGTGAATGATAAAGTACATACAGTCAACCTAGGATATTTTTTGGAAGTACATTTCTGCCCTAGTGATTGATGTTTGCCCTGTTAAGTGCTGAGCAAATGCAAAACAGAAAACCTTACCATGATTCCTGGAAAAGGTTAATGCAATGCAAGTGCTCCTTATGTGTGAAAACACCCTATATGTGTCGTATATTTTTGACTCGGTCAATTAAAATCATCTATTGAACCTTCATTTGCAGCTTAATTGCAAAGTTGTGTTAAAAGTCACATTAGTTTAGGTGTATCTGTAATAGCAACCATGCTTTAAATAACTTGGCTGATTAGATGACTTACATTCATGTACACAGCGACAAATTTTGGCTCCAGAATTAACCCCTGCAGTGCAATACTAGAGTTTCACACATGGAGGCCTTTTTCAGTGTAACACCGAGTAGTATCTTCAGACAAAGGGGCTCTTTCAGAACATGACTACATATAAAATTACATGACCTTCTGTTTTATGTTTGTTTGGCTAAATTTCTAACATGCTATTTCTTCCTCCTTTCCGTACCTGTCAGGATACAATTATCAGCAGTGATGTAATCGCAGCGTGACGAACTCTTGATTGCTGTATCGCCTGTTTTTCTTTTTTCCTCACTCTTTCCACATGGCCTTCACAGATCCAGAAGTGTCTGTTTTTCTTTGCATCAAAGAATACCTAGTGTTTAAATCATGGATGGACATATCATGTAATTCCATGTGTTTGCAATATGCCCGAGTCAAGTGCCAGCAACCTGCAAACGAATGTCATTTTAATAGCCTGACGCATGGGAAATGTTTGAAAGCAGCCCTTCCTCTTCTAAGATTGTTTGGCATGACATTGAACCTCTACATTTTCCCTGGGAACTCCAGAAAGCATACGTTTTGTGTCAGATTTCAAATCATGACACTATGTTCCTGACTGTTTTGAGGCAGCTTGCGACAGATCTGGAGCAGGAATGCCGGTGCCCCTTAAAAAAATAAAATAAAATGTGTGTACATATATATACACACAGTGTATGTGTGTATATACATTGTACATACACTGGATTGTACAACTTCATCTGTACAATCCAGATGAAGTTGTTATTCTGAGGGGAAAACATGCCTCATTCATTACCAGTTAAACACATTTTTATTTCATTTAATTTGACTCACAGGTTCCCATCCATTATTTATGACTATCAAACATGTTGGCGTGGGTGTGTGTGTGCAGGTCTCTTTTTGTGTATTTATGGTGCGAAAAGTTTGTTCTACAAGGAGAGCTAGCATGAGGCTAGGAAGCTGTAACCACTGTTTGGAGAAGTGATTTGACCTGGTGTTTAAGAATGTTACACTAATGTTTCTTCTCTCAACAACTTGCACTGGAATTTAACACACTCATTAGTATCGCACAAATGTTTGGAGCATTTTTGCATGTGCACGTTAGTGTACGTGTGTCCTCTGGGAAAGCGTCTCCATTTCACAGTGAGAGAAAAAGGGGTATTTGAGAACTGATCAGGCATAGCAAATCAAAATTGAAGCAGATTTGCAATTTTCTGCTGACCCTCTAGAAAAGGGGGTCAGCAACCTTTAGAATCCAAAAAGCCATTTTTGCCATCAGTCAAGCCAAGGAAGGCTTAGAAGGAGCTGTGAATGTTACATGTTGTTTAGAAAAAAAAGACAACTTATAATTTTTGATAAATATTTACTAGAGAAATATGTTGTCATTATTGAAAACCTAACATTTATTATTTAAGATTTTCAAATAAATAAAAACATCAAACTTTTGCAAGGAGAGGATAAAATAAAAAAAAAATTCTTATAAAGGGTGTTGATATATTTTGCAATGACAAACTAATAATAGGTAAATAGGTTGAAAGATATATGCTGCTGATGCATTTTGTGTTATTATGTTGTGGAAACTCAATACAATTATTGAGAAAAACTGTTAATACCTGCATTTATTATTACTAATATATTTAAAAGCATTAGCTGTCCTATTGTCCCAGAGGAAAATTGCAGACCTCTACTCTAGGACATAATTTGTTCTTATATGAGGCATTTTTTCTTTTCATGATGTATCACAGTGACTTAAAATATTGTTAAATTATGTAATTAATTCAAGTAAAAGGTTTACAGATTTTTCTATATTTTCAACTTTTCATTCCATAAATTTTGATGGTTATGAGTTGCAGTTAATGAAAATCCAAAATTCAGTTTCTCCAAAGACGTGGAATTTACAAAAGGCCACAAAATTTCTTTCTTGCTGAAATGTAGCTCTACATACTGCACAGTATATGTTTGCAATTCTTGGTGGAGGAGGAACGTGGCTATTAAAGTCCTTATTCTGAAAATGACTGTGCATACTGACTCGAGCTACAATTCATGTCTTGTTAATACTAATAAACTCTGTCCTTGTTACTTGTGGACCTTTTTGTACCACTTGTTTTCCTTCATTCAGCATTTTGTTGGATGATGGAAAATCAGTTCCCTAAGCAATGACCTAATATGCCTTTCTCTCCTTGTGGAGGGTGGAAAGCTTTTTCTTTTTTTGACGTAGTTTAACACATTTATGTGTAAAAAATCAACTCAGATATTAGGAGCTAAGTAATTTCTTTCCATGTATAAAAGCCATTTATGTAAAAAATGCCAGCCATTGGAAAAATTCTAAAAGTGTTTACGATAAACTGTACGGTATTTTGACCCACCGAAGATCTGATGCAAACCCTTGAACATTTTCTGAGGTTTACTTCTGTAAACTCCCGAAAATGTTTCTTGCATAACAGTTTGGCATGTCTCTATCCTCACCACTTATGAATCCTCTTTAATTCCATGTAATGTTTTTATTTTTTTTTCTTCCTGGAGCATATGGTTGGTTGGATTGTGTTGGACCTTGTCAGAGGCCATCTATCACTCGATGGCGTCCTGCTGAGCTGCAGATTCACAGCACAGCTCTCAACCCTTCAGATGAGAAAACAAGAGCTTGGCTGAACTAAGTGAGATTCAAACAGTTTTGAAGAAATAGAGGAGTGGAAAGAGTGAGGAATGTGCAACAGTGGGGAAAAAAAGCAAAGAAAGAACAAATATTTCCCTGATAAAATGGAAACAAAGAAAGTTTAACATTTATTTGTTTTCCTTTGTTTATGCTGGGCAGAGCTAGCAATCTTTACCCTCTAAGCCAACCAATACCTGTTGTGTAAAACTGCCTAGAAGGCTTAAAAAAACCCTAAATGGTTATGGTTCAGTAAATTCACAAGTGTTAGGGTTCCCAAAAAGCTCAGAGCACAGGTAACATTGTCAGGGCTCTCTTAAGAAAACATTTTAAACAAAAAGGGTTGTTTCTATAAGCCTTTCACAACGTTATCTCTTGCTTATCTCCTATAACTAAACAAATAAAATAAAAAAACAGAACTTTGTGCTTTTCCTCCAAAAGTCAATCTTTCTTTAAAATATTGTACAAATTCCCTACACACTTACACTGTATCAAATCTAAAGTTAGTAATTATGTTTGAAATTATTGGAAATGCTGATATTCTTTCAGCAAAAAAAGTAACACCATCAAGAAAAAGCTTGTTGACTTCAAAAACATGTCTCACCTAGTTAAACTGTTCAGCAAGAAAGTCTTTCCTGATCTAAAGATATTGCTGCTGGCTTTCTGTGAACTCTGACCTTCACATGAAAAGAGAACATGAATGTGCCTCAGAGGTAAATGACAAGAAGCTGCTTCCTAATTATGCTGCACAGAATATTCTGCCCGTCGTCCTCTCAAAACACATTTGGAGTTTTTGTAATGAAAAAGGTCATATTCATGAGCATAAAGATGTTTTTGTTTTTTCAAGACACTGTGTTAACTTGCTGAGTTAAAAGAAATCTGTTTAAATGCAGCAACTCTGTCATTCATAAAAGTGCTATAGATGAAAATGCAATTAATATTTTCTAAAATTACATCTTCTGAAATATTTGGAATTATTAATATTGATTTATAGCTCTTCATAGTTTCCCATTGTGAAGTGGTTATGAGCAACATACTGAAACAAAGGAAGTTCCTAACTTTTAATTCACGTAGAAATGTCTGAATATGAACATTTAAGTTAAACACCACTGGTAAAGCATGACAAACAAAAAATACTGTAAAATTATTTTTATTAAGTAACTGAAAATCATCACACATAAACAAAAATTCCAGTCCACATTTTCTATTTTATCACTTTCATCATAAAACCAAACCTTCTTTTATCGATTTACATGCCTGGACTGCAAGTGATTCTGATAAACCTCTTAATCTTCAGCTTAATTGCAGACAACTGATGACTTGGGGCCAAAACTGGCTGGTATTTGGAAATATTCATAATTCTGTCAATCACGAAAAAAACCTCAGTTCTATGTGAAGAATAGTACAATACAGTATTTTACATTAGAACGACTTGCAGCCTTGCAGCCAACTTTTTAGTTGGCCAATAAAGTTCCTCCTTGATATCAAACCCTGTATTTTCTTTCATACGTCATAAAAATTTTACTTTCATCATAATCATAAAAATCTAAATATATTTACATGTAGCCAAAAATAAACATTCTGCCACATTTACTTAACAACTACTACAACCATACGTTTGGTGTAGCGGCTTCAACTCTGAGTAAAGGAGCCGTTTTCAGGTTAACACCTGGACAGTTAAACCCAGCTCACAGATTTATTTCAGCTAAAGAGTTTATACACATGAAACACTAAAATAAGAATGGTAATTTTTAGGCACAAGTGGACTTTTGGAGATACAAGAATAGATTATTAACCCATTATTAATGTGCATATTGATTTCATATACATAGGTTTTTTTATAGAAAATCTCAGCTGTCATTGAGCCATTTTGCTGTCATGCATACCATATTGTGTTTTCTTTTCCATAAAGTTATCTTAGGAAAAATACCATATGTATTTGGTTCTACTTTTAAAACAGGAAGGCGATTTAGTAGATCCCCACATACGTATTGCTATCATCACCATAGTGTTTCACAAGGATGTAGTTGTTGGTGTTATTGCAACAAAATGCCTGTGACTAGTGGGTTTTTTTTTACCTGGATTAAGTCTTCTGGCAAGCGATTTTCTTTAATTAATTTAATTACAAAAAGATGTTATATTTGAATGAACTCCCCTTCGTTTAAATCCCTGATGCATAACATGAATATGCAGCACCATGCACAGCTTCAGGAAAGGTTTAGCCACTTTGCTTTGTTTTTGGTGTCAAAAAATAAGACAGATTTGTGTTTTATAGAAATCACTACCTCACAGGTGTCCAGATTACCTTCCAAAGCAATGATTAATTGCATTGTGGGTTTTGTTTGTTTTTTGTGTTGCTAATTGTAACAAAATATGATTGGATTGTACTTTGACTCTGATAACCCACAACTTCACAGTCTGGTTTTTACTCACCTCCTACAAGTTTGTAGATCATTAGACAAGTAGTCTGCATTTGACTGGGCCACTGCAAGACCTTGAATATTTTCTTTTTTATTAGCAATTCTGTTGCAGATTTTCCACTTTATATTGTTGCATGATACAGTTGCGACTTGGCTGTGGTGTAGATGCTTCACCTTCTTTAACACTAACACAAAATGACTAACACAAGCATAAACTAATAGACTCAGTTCAAATTAAAGCACTAATGTGAAGAGGAAGTAACACTGAAATGACCCAACTAGAAACATTAGAGAGAGCCATAACACATAACCCAAGGATTGTGACAATCTGTGGTTTTCACCAAAAACGTCATTGTCTGTGGCCAAGCATTTCTACTTCATTCACATCTGTCCCAAGGACATTTTTCCTGAGGTTATGCAGTTCATTCAAATGTAACTTTGCAAACCTAAGTCATTCTGCTATATTGTTTTTAGGTAGAAGAGGTTTTCTCCTGTCAACCCTTTCAAACAAGTCATGCTTTTACAATCTTTTCCTACCTGCATTATCATGATCCCTAGCATTTAGCGTGCTGAGTGAGGACTGTAGAAGCTTTTGTTCTTTTGTTTTTGCATTTGTTCTGTTCATTGTACAGTACTTGGGGTAATATCAACTCCTGGTCAGATTGGCAGCTGTCTTAAATCATAAGAAGCAATAATTGATTGCTCCTTCTCTAAAGACATTTTTTAATCTCCTTGTTGATACTATAAGTACTTAACTGTTAGTTTTTCACTAAGTTCATCCATTCGATTCCAGTCATCAGCCAGTTTTTCAGTTTCAGCATTTTGAATGCAGTGTTGTGAAGCATTATTTTATGTTATACATTTTGTAGTGTCATCAGTCACTTAAAACATTTAATCAGTTTAATCACACTTCAGTGCTGTGATTAATCACTATGCTAATATTTGTAAGCTTGAAATGTAAGCATGCAGGTTTTCAAAAAATGGTTTGGAAAATGTTCTATTGTCTCAAACCAAATGTCTGATTTCCAGATCTTCATATTCAGGAGAGTTTAAAATATATCCTTTTGTTTCCTACATAATTTAGAAACGTTAACTATAAAGTGGTTGTGTTTCAGTGGAAGGACAATTTACCATTGCAATAAGTAGGGTACATACTTCCATTGTTTGTTCTAAGAATTTTTTTTGCACTACTGGCCTTTATTTGACAGTAATCTGAAAGGAAGACATACAGCAAAGAAATTGAGGATGGGATTTGAAGTCTGTATTCAGGTCTATAGCCCGCTCTAGTTTTTAAGGGAAAATTTACGCCTGAGCACAACAGTCTCATCTCCTTGCTAATCTTTTCACTCAGATTTTTCTTTTTCTTTAAAAGAAGAACGCCGTTATTATTTTCTGGTAGGGCTGGACAAACGTTGAAATGCATATTAACCTTTAACTTTACTACTATGCCCTAAGTTGTTGCTTCCAAAACATATTATTTATCAAGAGTCACAGAACCAAGTCTCTCTGGACCCAGCTGGGTTCATCAAAGTCCAGTTGGACAGGTGATGCAGCACAGGCAGAGATACTTAACATCATCTGTACTTTGGGGTATTCTTATAACCAACTTTTATGACACATTTGAAGGAAATAAAATATAATCTCTTTCACATGTTTCTTCAGATGTCCCTTCAACAAGATTTTTATGTGGAGCTAAAACATTTTTGGTTTGAATAAAATAAAACTTTATTGATATGGTCACAGTTTTTATTACTGTTATATAAATCTATTCAATTTTGAAATATAAGATAGGATAGCCTAGACTTCACTTGCAACATTGAAAAACAAAGAAATCAAATATTACATTTTAAAAACACAGATCTCATAAAGACTATCAATTAATTTGTTACACATTTACTGAAAGCATTTTAATTTTGTTAATTTCTTCATTTTTTTTTAAACACCATGGTTAGTGTGTCTGTGAAGAAGCGGCATGTTGTTGAAGGAATTTTTATGAGTCTATAAGTGTAAAATTAAATTTGTTTCGGTCAGAAGAGAGCAGCACAAAAGAGAAAATCGGAATTACATTTTCTGAGGTATTTTCCTCAGACCTGCTTTCCCTTAGAGAGCTTACAAGACTGCTCTAAGTGGCCCAGGCAAAAAGAGGCAGAGTGAAATCTCTCTGCGAACCTTTTTCTGCGAATGGCAGGGGCCGACACCTCTAACCAGGAGCAGATGTTTGGCTGGCTTTGGCTCAACCCAGTCCTTCTCCTGGCAGAGAGAAAAACATAGGTTTTCTGCCAGCATGCCCTGATATCAGCACTAATAGCCTGGTTCTGCAAGCTTGGTTTGTCCAGTCCACTTCCTTCAAGCATGTACCTCCAGAGAAGATACAGGAATGCAGCCGAGCTAAAGCACACTAATATTATTGTCTCAGCACCTGAGGTATTGACGTAGCTGGACCTTATCTCGATTGCTATAATGATCTCACTTGCTTATCATTCATTCATTTTTCTCATTCATTCATTGAATGAGAAAAATAAAATATAAAGAATAGCTCATTTTGAATTTGTTGCAGGAAATGTATTTTTTTATTATCTAACTGCTCTTTTGAATTATTTTCATTACATGCCACATAAATTGTAATTTTAGTAATCTTTCTATATGCTTGGAAGCCACTTTAATTTGTTTATATATAAGTTTGTTCAGACTTGTCATGACTATAACTTGCATGAGAGTCTAAGTATGCTGGACCTTTGTTCAGTATTCTTAAGTTGTGTCCTTTCAGAGTCCCCTGAATCAGAAAGAGAAAACTAGTACCAAACTCCAGTTATCAGACCTTTATGAACGGCTTATGTTTGCTAAAATATTTACAATTTCAGCACAATAGCATAAGAAGTGACACGTCTGTCCTCTCAGCACCATTCGCATCTCAAACAGCCTCAGAGCTGTTCTGTCCCCTCTAACAGTGAGAAAATGATTGACATGTGTGCAGCCACAGTAAGTTTAATTAGCTGCCCTTAAATTTGGAGCACACTCTAGACTCTGATCATTATTGCACTGTAATGCAAACTTCAGTGCTACAATTTCCTCTTTGTGCCTGCGGCGGGAAAGGGGGTTGGTAGAGGACTGCAACCCAACAAAACTGATTTGTTTAGAAAGTTGCCAGGGATTTTGTTGGGTATCTTGTTTATATATAAAATAGTTCCTAAAAGGACCTGCCTGGCCACAAAAAAGCTTATTGTGAGTATAATGTTTCTCGGTAAGCTGTGCTGCTACATTTTCTGTGACACAGAACAACAAACAAAAAAGAACTTAGAAAATTGCACATTGCCAACTTAAAAATCTCCATATGGACTTGTAAGAAACCAAGCAAATTGTGTGTAACTATACTAAAGTTGCTGTTATATTGCAGGAGGCTGGCGGCAGTATCAGCAGGCCAATGTTGATATGTGCTAACATCTAACAGCTATGCATCCTTCTGATATAAACATTTAACTTTCTAACATCTAAAGGAGGGAGTGGGGTTTCCTGACCAGCCTTTAGCCGTCCGCTGCTCTTAGGATTTTTTTAAACGTTTCTATACTTGCTGAAATATGACGAGTATTGCTATATTGTACATAATAGAACCATCACTAACCTCACAGTGTCTCCAATAATCCCTTGTTTTACTTCTGTGGTTAGCATGTTTAGATCATTCTGTGAATGTTCTTGCTTTAAATACAAAAACATATTATAGTAAAGACATGCAAAGTTAGCAGCTTTCTTACTCCCAAGTATTGCTGGCAGCTTATGTACTGTGGCAAGCCCCAACTGTATGTCTACAATCTGAAATCTGAAATACGTGTGCGGTATTTCAGATTTCTTTGTACCAAATACAAACAATCTTTTTAAAATTTTCAAAATTCTATTCTGCATTGTTTAGATCCAGACAGTTGTGGTTAAACATAATTTTAAAATCAGACCAATATTACACTGTTTAAAAACATAATTATCTATTATTTGTCCTAACATTATTAACTTTAAAAATACTCCCTTCTCATATTAATATTATGAAATATTTCTTATAATGAGTTTTTCACTTGGGATTATTTGAAATTTGCTAGATGGTTTTGTGTCTCAAATAGTTGCATAATCTTCGATACATGTATGCAAAAACCCAAGACACTGCAACTTATCATTTTAATAAGAAATGTTTATCATGAGTTGCTTTTATTTAGACTTAAATGTTTTCCATCAGACTGCACATTTTCCAAGTCACTGTTCCTCTGTTCAGGTTCATGGGGGAAGGGCTGCAGCCTATCCAAGTTTGTTGCCTAATTTACCCATCATACGTCTTTGCACTGTGAGAGGAAGCTGGAGAACCTGATGATTGTGCACATGTATGGGATCAAAACACAAAGTATAAACTTGAAGGCATGTGAGGCAACGGTTCTACTCCATGTGGAGCCCTCAAGCCATGCTGTCTAAATTGTGAACATCAAATCAATGAAACAGCATAACTGCAAATGTATTTATGCTGATATATGAGTTCACAAAAACAACTTGGCAGATTGGTGTACGTTGAGGTTTTCTACATAATAGAAGTGGCATTTACTTGTAAAAACAACATGAGGCGATCCAAATTGATTTCAAACATTGATTTGTTTTTGTTAGACTTGTTTTGCAAACCATGAAAATAAATTTCAAATCCAGCAAATTCACAAGAACAAATAAAACAACTTATCGGTAGAGAGTTAGAAACTCTCTACTGATAAGATGGAAAGAACAAACTCAGAAAAAGGGGCCTTGCAGAATTATTCACACCCCTTGATTATTTCCCGCATTTGGTGACATTGAAATCAATCTTTTTTTGAGGGAATTTTAAGTGACCGACTAACACAAAGCCGTGCAAAAATCAGAAGCGGTAAAAGTTTATACCTTCATGAAAACTTTCATAAGACACTATATGCTATCACCTGGGAGAACAGATGAAATTTCTTTCATGAAGCTTTAGATGACCAAAAGACAAGATCAGAAAACACCGCAGCTGTGGCCACACAAGAGTGAATAGAAAGCCTTTGGGAGGTATTTGATAAGATGAATGGTTGGAAAACGTCCCATTCTCTTTCTCCATAAACATCTGGCCGAAGTATTCATCACAGTTTGTCATAACGCGCTGCTGCACAAACTCAGATGGGACTAACCATTGTTTCGAAGGTGAGTTGTGATATTTTTCTTTCTTTTTACAAGAATCCTGAATTCTGCAGCAATGAAATGAAGAATGGAAAAGATGGGTTCAACCCCAAATGTGCTTCAGTTTTACAGGTTTTTTAAAAAAAAAAACAATTATTTTTTACAAGGACCTGTTACATACAAGTGTCTAAAATATCCTCTTAACGCAATAAGTGACTTATCAAAATATAAATTTCGATAGGATCTGAAGATGACATTGTTACTAATCTTGTGAAAATGTCAGGTATGAGACTGACATCAGTCTTTAACGCTTTGGGTCACAATAATACACTATTGCATGTGATTTTCCTGGCTTAAACTTACTTTCAAATGTGTAATTCTTTTGTAATGGTTTTGTTGTAAAATGATTCAGAAAATATTTATTAAATTAGGGAACTATCCCATCAGTCAATGAATTATTTTTAATTGGATCATTATGAGTCATTATTTTAACTTTACAAAATTGCCTAAGTTTGAGATATCTTGGTTAGTACACAACTGCACAGATTAATATTCATATGGAACATTTTAGGATATTTCTCAGCATTTCATATTATAAAGGTTCAGCTAATTTTAAAAGTCTTGCAATGTGATTCTGTCAGTGTTTAATCTGGCTCTGTACTGTATGCTCATCTGAAGACAGACCCTCATTTTGACTGAAGCATAAGTAATGTGTGTGGATATAGTTTGAGAATGGAGGATGATTGCCGTGATTACGGTGATTATTCCACCAGTAAAAAGGAGTCTGGGATCCTGTGTGTTTGCGTTGGTGCCCTGCTTGGGATCTGGTCTTCATAAGCCTCATTCATCATAGAGCCTGGGATCAAAGATAGCTCTCCTAAACTGCAAATGTAACAGATGTCTTTTTTTACTGAAGTAAATGCTTTGTTTGCCTAAGACTTGATTTGTAAGGTTTTTTTTGTTGTTTTTTTTTTAAACAGGGTGAATTTCAAGGTGCTGTTGAACGAGTCAGTTGTTAAAACTTTTAGACATCAATGATTCGTACTGTGTTTGCAGCTTAAGCAGGTGTTTTGTGTAAGGAGAGTGTTTTAAGTGCAAAACTCTTTGATGGTTCAGGGTTTCAGCAGCCTGGGGTTAGTATCTCTCTCTCTTGCTGAAGAAGAGTCTTGTTTCTTTACAATTACAAGGCATTCAGCTTACAATTGCAGTTTTTGCAGAGGTGTGTGATGAGATGGATAACCAGATAAGATCTGAAGCTTTTCAGCTGACAGTTCTGAAGATGACAGTGTTACTAATCTCTAGTTGTAAAAATGTCAGGTATGAGGCTGACATTGGTATTTAACACTCAGCTTTTCTGACACTAATTGAACTTAAAGTTATTAAACAGGCTTTGAAAACCACAACTATAAGAGGATTTTCAAAACATGTTAGTTGAACTTCAGACTATGTTATTTTGCACAGGCTGAATAATGAACACTTTTTTTGTTAAAACTATTTTATTTAACAGCTGAAATTATTCTGTGTAATTTATATTCTGCATTTAGGAAAAACACATTTTTGTATTTTCTATTCAATGTGGAAAATATGTTTAGATTGTTTTTCCTGCCTTTACATTTTGGCAGATTTGACTTAGATTAACTTTACTTAAGTTATAAAATTAAGTGTTTCTAACATGCAGGTTTAAATCTCATTTTGAAAAAGCCTAATCAGGCCCATCTGGACTGAGCAATTATGGCCCGATATCTAAATTGGCTTTTCTAGCTGAAGTTGGAGAGAAGTTAGCGGCAAGGCCCTTAATTGCTTTCCTGGAAATAAAATAATATTCTTGAGAAGTTTTAGTTTGGATGTCATAAGATACTCTGTATTAACAGTATCTAATGTTACGGTTGGGGTTAGGGTTATTATTTTCTCTGACTATTGGGTGGTTTTCTTCATATATGAGTAACAGGACCTTTGCAATCATAGAACCACATTCTGATAGGCTCTTAGGTATAAAAACGGCATTTGTTGGGACCAGAAGAACCAACCCTGGAGATATCTCTATAACACCTGTCGTAATTTCAAGTGAATTATACATTGTTGTTTTGCACATTCATTGTACATTCATACCTACACATGTATTGTATTTAGACCATTGCAGGTATTGTGTGTAGAAAGAAACATACTTCACATACCGTCCCTGATGAAGCCTGACACAGCTAAACAATAAAAACAAGAATTACTTAAACAACCCAACACAACTAAGATTATGAGTGGTTCTATGAACACAAAAGGTTACTTTTTATGACTAAAAGTCATTAAAAGTGCCTCAAGAGTCCTCAACCCCATTAATTAAAAGCATCTTAACTACTTCAAAAAGGTTTGAGGTCCCTTTTAGATGTAACGACCGGTTGTTCAGACATGATTCATAGCCACCAATTTGTGGCAGCATACTAAAAGAAATCTTAGCCCACTCCAACTGAGCAAAGTACTCTGGTTCATTAATGTTGAGTCATTAAAATTAATTTTGACCTTTATATGTTGCAGGTTTCCAGGGGAAGCAAAGAAGCCCTGGGGCATCACTGATCCACCATTATGCTTTGCTTAGGCCAGGGCGTTCTTTAAAGCAAAAGCTCCATTTTGTTTCCTACATTTATGCCACTGATCCAGGTCTCAGAAATTCCAATCTGGATTCACAACATTAGAAAAATTTGTCTTCGGTTTATTTATTTATATTATTATTAGTAAGTTATGTTGCTTTTTGTTGAGTAGTGTGGACTGTCTAGTAGTTCAGGCATGTAGACCTTCAGCATTTAGTACCTGATGTGCCTCATGGTGGAAGCTAAAGTCTCAGTTGCTGCAGCCACCAATTGATGCTTCACGTCAGTGGAGGGTTTGACTACCAGCCTACTCAGGAATCTGTTGGCAGCCATCAATAAATCCCTCTACCTGCAAATTCAAATAGCTGTTGTTCCTATAACTTTAAACTTGTGAATTATACTTCCAAATACATTTCTCGGAACGGATTTTGCTACACATTTGTGACCTTTTCTTTGAGCAAGACAATTATCTTTTCTCAGAACTTTGTGGAAGATTTTGTACAATTACTTTACTGCTTACACCTCACAATCACACCTGATGAAGTAAGACAGAAACTGATTAAAAAAAAACTTGAGAGTTTGACATTGAATCGATGCGACTGCATCCATGTTGCCAATGAAATTTTTTGGGGTACAAGTAAGAGGTAACATCATTCCTAAATTACTTTCTAGGCAACATTGTGCTTTGATGTCTCCTTTTTCTTGACAGATCACTTTATTATTCCTTGTTAAGATTTAGATTTCTGTGTCTCCAAGGTAGGAGTGGCTGAATGATGGAAGGGATGGCATTGGGAAAAGAAGCAACAGGGATTTCCAAATGCATAAAACACTGGTAATTAGATGTTAATTTATTGCAAACACAATTATTCAGCTATAGTTACTAAACTGTGTGTTAGCCTATAATAAAGCAATCATTCATAAAAACTCTTTTGCCCAACTTGCAGCTGTTAAAAGTCTTATGTTTTGGGTTATGTTTGGTTGCGGTTTATAGGTAGCGCCAAAATGCAAGAAAAAAAGCATAAGACATGATAATGTTTCTCTCCCGGGAAAAGAATACCTTTGCCCACCTTGTTTCTTTACAAGCCAAACATACTGAGGTCATTAGCATCTAAAAAGCGTACTTTTCCCATTAGGGAGTGATAGACAGCGACCACTGCCAAACAGATGTGAAAAACTCTCACACCCCATACACATTTCCTCACACCATCTCCCCCCAACAAATGGTTTGAGTTACATAGCCCAAAACTAGTGAAAGACAGTTGATGTTATTTTGTCCACTTCTCTGTCTTTGATTTGTTGTCTGCGGGCTGTTGCCTAGGCTAGAGCACACACATACACACTTACACACATTCACGGCAGCACAGAGTGGTTGTACTTTACATCGAGAACAGTGTATGTTAACATACCACTCATCTTACTCACTGGCCCTGTCGACTTGCTCTGCATCTCCTTACACAGGGTTCACAGGAGGGGGCCACACGCAAGTCTGGTCACAGCAAATTCACAGATTGAGGTAATCCCTCACTCACATTCTGCTTGAAACACACACACAACTCACGCGCATACATCGGTCCCCCTCTACTAACAGAATTGAAAACAGGTGCCCACCACATATCTTACATTCTTCCACGATACAAAAGTGGTTTGACCTGAATGGTTTTGCTGGATTTGAAGCAACTCTGTATGGAAGAAGTGTCCATGTGGAGATGTGTGTGCGTGTAAACATATAGGCGCTAGGTTGTGTGTAACACGCTGGTAAAAGAAGGCCAGGCTTGCACTTTATTGAAACCACATTTCTCTCTTAGCACAACCCGAACATACAGTGTCAAGTTAACGTCTGGATGATACACCGAGGCTAAGCTAGCAAAGCACTCGATACTCATTGCTTTTTTGAGTCGTGCTCATAAAACCATGTTGGTCTGTTCCCCCACACCCCCAGTATATGGATGAAGGATCAAATTGCACAGACATCTCTTTAATAACCTTTTGTGAATATCTACTGAAAGAAGTGCAAATTGGAAACGTGAGTCTCGAGATGACCTTGCCTCAGTCACAGTGTCTTTTCTCTGCAGCGACGAAAGAATCTGGTTAGCAGTGGAGTAGTTTCAATGAGAAACAGAAGGCAGAGAGTTGCTGGATGATCTGAAGAAGCTAGTAGAGAAAGGGATTGAAACCATAATGGAGGCACTGATGATACCTGCACTTGTCTTTTTTCTGGGCATTTTTTTCAGTTTACTTCTAAATATTTTATGACTGGTCCTGCCTATTGTCAGCACGTTGTGTGTGTTAAAGAAAAACTTTGTAAATGTTCTCATTCGTCCGGTAAAAGCCTTAAATACTGTCATCAGCAATTCTACTTCCGCTTAGTAGGATCAATTTGATTAATGTACAGTCTTCAAGTGGACTCTCCCTACTGAACTTTCCATGCAAAGCTCAGTAGAGAGCTCAGTGTGCAAGGTTCTGTAATGCTAGTTGTCACAGCTGACAAAAAAATTACAAGCTTCTCTATTTGTAATTTTTTTGCTCACTATCAGATTTTTTTTTTATTTACAAAGTGTGTATTTTTGAGATCATGGTAAATTGTGTTGACACTTCCAGTATGATGCATTATTTAAGAACTTTGGAAATCAGAATACTCAGTGTGTGTTTTTTAGATATGGAAAGGCACGCTGTATCCGCAAACAGGAAAAAAAGCTCAAAATTAATTTTCCTAAACAGCTTTCCTTCTTGTCTGCAGGCATCTCTTGAGAATTCAGTTTTGATTGGGGTTTTAAAACAGGCCAGAGCTTAGCCAAGAGTTTTCTTGTGTGTCCATCTGAATGTGCATTTGCTTGGGTACTCCAGTTAGACTTTGTTGCAACTAAACATTCAAATCAAGATTTTCCATGGCTGTTTGTTGTGTCTGGCCTGAATTCTTTACTTTTTTGTACTGAATTAAACAAGGGAACAAAACAAAAACCCTTCTATGTCTTTTTCTCCCAAGGCACAAGTCATGACAAACATGGGAGTGAATTAGCAATTCTAAAATCAGATTTTGAAAACCATAACAAGAATAGCTTTAACAAGCCTTGTACATTTAGATTTGATTTTTGAGCCTTGTTTCTTCCAGCTGTTCTTACTCTTGAAGCAGTCAGTCTTCTGTATTTTCTGCAACTGCTTTGTACATGCAAGTGACTATATTTCTACACATGCAATGATTATTACAATGCAGTTTGCTCTGACACAGATTTATGTAGGATATATACAGGTAGAATTTTACCATCATGCATGATTAATGCATTCTATTTTACTATATAAAAAAAGACTTTTCATTGCATCGAGATTTGGGATTAGCACACTAAGGTTTGCACACATTTTTAATCATAGACAGCAGGGGCTAAACTTGCTTGAGTAGAAAAAGGATGAAACGCTTAAGTTAGTTTGAATCAGTTCCCTGCTTATGTGCAGGATGCTGATTCCCTCTGTGCCATAAAGGCATAGCTAAAACCCTTCCTCTTATAGGATTTACTTTTAGATTGACCAGCTTTAAAATGCATTTGTAAACTGCTGTTATAATTGTTGTTTTATGTTGTCACATAATTATTTGTTCTTATTCATTTCCACATTGTTTGATCGAGTTTATGGACTGTGTCTTGACTTTGTGTTACAACTAGGAATGTCCCAATCCCAATTATTCCCCCCTGAGTTCATTTGGTTTTGAGAAGATGACGGCATAGCCTAATTTTCATATTTGGTCATGTGTATGTCAGACAGTAGACAATATCAACACTGTCAAGACAAAAGTGCTGAAAAATACCTAAAACATTTTTAACTACAAATAAACTTTCTGAAATAATTTAATAATTTCAGTTTAATAATGGAAACACTTTGCCTGAAAATGCACTAAGTAAATCAGTTTTGTATAATATCAAAGTTAAAGACAGTTATTAGAATCACATGCAGGGATTTATTTTTGGTGCAACAGTTTTGGCTAAAAAAAAAAAAAAAAACATTAGGAGACATAAAAGATATGAAGACATAAAACTATATTTACTGTAATCCAGAGCAGGATCATTGACAGTTTTGTGTGGCTCCATTGCAATTTGAAAACAGAGTAGAGTGGCTCTCCTTTCTGCACTACTGCAGGCCGCTGCATGTTGAGTCTGCTGTTAGTCAGACTGACTGCCTGGAAGTGCTTCAGCGGTGGGAGGGGCTCATGGCAGTTTTTATTAATGGCTGTAATGGCAGTACTATCTGTGCTTTCCCGTTTTGCCACCAAAGTCTCCAATAAACCTGAGAAAGTTGCTAAATTTGTCATGAGTCACGTTTTTGGAAAACAAAAAAGTCATTAAATACAGCGACATCACTAAAACACAGCCTCTCAATTAAATTCTTGTAAAGGCATGTAAGCGCTACATGACAACAGTACTTGTCATTCAATCACAGTACATTAATTTCCAAGTGTGGATGGGTATGGAAACATGAAAATTGAGCTCTGAAAAAAGTTTAAGTTACCAGATTTTAGCTTACTCTCTAATTGAAAAAATAAAAACCAAATATTTGAAAATTAAACGGCTTTTTGATTTAGAATTTTGTTAAAACTATTTTGCTTTTTTTTTTTACCTTGAGATGCTTTTACATTCCAAAGTATTTGTATTGCCTTCAGTTTAACATTGAGATTTCTATTTTATAATATTTTAGTGAAATTACTCTATTATTGGTCACAAATCTAGAAAAATAATTTATGTTCCATGAAAACGAAGAGCCTAGGAAGGTTATATACTGCAGAAAAAATAATTGACTGCTCCTAATCTTTCAACAGAACCCCGCTTCTGACCACCTGAACTTTCTGCCCCTTTAGGTTGCATTAGCAGAGAATGAACACCTGTCTAATCAGCCAAATGTAATTGATGATGATGGAGGTTGAGCAACAGATACAAGTGTGGTTTTGTTTGAAATGTAAAATGGGTATCTGTTTCTCTTGGGTGGTATGTGAACCAACAAACAGTGTTTGTGTGAGTGCATGCAGGCCCAACATACGTGGATGTATGTGTGTTGAAGTGTTTGAAGGAATATTCAGAGCTCTAGAAATGAGGCATAGCGCTGACTGATGCGGCGGCCTCTCTGCTTCACAGAACTGGTTTTTCTATCAGATAGACAGCTTGACAATATCCAGACCCCACTCTTTCCGCTGCACACAAACACGCAAAGGCACGGCAACAGATGCACACACAAACACACTCATGTACACACAGGGCTCTCTTGGTTTCCTCTGCTTGTTTTTGGCTGCACTGTTTGTAAGATGAAAGAGAAACTTTTAGCTGAGTTAGTACAGTACAGTCTGACTTCTCTGACAGGCCCTCATTGTGGCACAATTAGATAATTTTGTGACTAAATTTAGATGATATTTCAAAGTAAGATTGGTTTTGAAGTAAAACCAGAAGTAAAATTAAAAAAAAAAGATATGAGATTCAAAGTGAATAGTTCCAACATAGCACGCATATCTTTTGGAAATAAGGATATTTAACCTACGAACTTAGGGCAAGTTTATGTGTAGGTTTAACAAATTAATTATTATTTTGAAAAATAATAAAAATTGCTACTCCCCTGGAGTAGCAATTTTTTCTGCTTCAACTTCAATTTACAATGTGTCTTCTAACATCATTAACTCATGCATTGTTCCTCATATTTAGCATTTATAAAATTAAAACATTGTTGCTGTTGAACAAAACAACCTCAATTTGAGTAACATTTAGTGACTGAACGTATCAAAAATGTGCATCTCACTTTGGCTGACATCTTTTATTCTTTGCCTATTCATTTCTTCACTTGCACAAATGTTATTCTTCCCAGTAACATTTTGTGCACCATTACAAAGACTTGTTAAGTGGTAAATCCTGAATTTATAGTGGCTATAAGCACAAAATCTGTTCCTTATTTACAAATAACAAAACAGTAAAGGCCGTAACGTTTTTGATCTAGTAATTTGAAAAATTAAGTATTTTTGTTATATTACACATTAAGTGACACACAAACTTTTATAATGTTTTCAGTGTCTTCAAAGAGTCATTATGCATATTAATAATGTTGGCAAGAAGAATCTCTGGTAGTCATCAGTCTTCAATGAATCTGAATAATCCTCTGACTGAAGTCACTGTAGCTGTATGACCGTCTCACTCTCAAGACGTTCATGCATGACTATTATGACATGGTAACAGGTACGTTTTTGGGCAGCAGAGACAATAATTCACAGCAATTCCTGGGTGACCACATCAGTCGGGAAGCACTGCTAATCTGCCTCATTTGGTTTTGCTTCTTCTCTTTAAATCTCTATCAGGCCGTATGGTTAGAAAGCTTGGCAGAGAGACGTTTGAGTTGAAGTTATGATGCTTTATGATCAGTGGAAGAGATGGTTTGAAGATCCTCCTTCTTTGTCTGCTCTTTGGTCCTAACCTGCATTCATGAAGCCTCCTTTTTACTCCTCTGGGATTTGGAGTTGTAGCTTTGGTATGAGTTGAACTTTGGAGATACTAATCAGCTTCTTCCAGTTGTAAAACAATACCTTGTTGCCGTGGTTATGCGTCATAACAACTGTTGCAAAAATCTCCCAGCTGCGAAGCATCCAAAACCAGAGGGAATAGCTGTCCAAATATGCAATGTCTCAGCCAAAAAGATTATGAACAAAATTCTCCAGAGAGAACAATTCAGAACTAACATTATATTGGTAGAATTGACTCCAACATGCTGCCACCATGGGCAGTGCATTTCTAAAACTCCAGATATGGACTTCAGATCGAGATTGTTATTTTGTTTTTTTTTCCACAAATGTCTGATAAAACATTGAATCTTCTGATGATTTATAAATTACATTGTATCTCATAAACCAAACCCAGTGACCTCGAAAGTATTGTAATTAATTTTTAACAACAATATCTCACCCTATAAAGTTTAATAAGTACTGAAAAAGCAAACAAATCATGTTTGTTGTCAAAAAAATGTATGTATTAAGTAAATAAATAATTAAGTAGCAATCTATATATCCATTGTGTATAATTGCTAATCTGTGCAGGATGAGGAAACTCGTGCCGATCTCCAGCAGTTTAGAAGACAGGTCAGGTTACACTCTGTACACCTGTGTATCACAAGGAAACACTAAGTCATACAGGACAAACTACCCTGCAACAACACACTCATCTCTAAGGGCAATTTAGAGAAACCAATTAACCTGACATGGATATTTTTTGGTCATTGGAAGTCAGTGTACCTGGAGACAACCCGCACATGAATGGAGAAACAGACCACAGGTGGATTTGAACCCAGGACCTTCTTACTATAGGACAGCGGGGTGAACAACTCTTTGACCATGCACTCCCACTTTCTATCACAGTTGTACAATTTGTAAGAATACGTTACTTTTATACCACAAATGAAACTCACCAAGATTAACTAAGAAAATGTTCCACTTACCGTTATTTCCGGACTATAGAGCTCACCTGATTATAAGCTGCACCCAGTACATTTTTAAAGGAAAAACCATTTTGTACATACATAAGCCTCACCTGTCCATAAGCCGCATGTGCATACAGATGGTACACAGAAAGAGTTTTCAAAGTTTTAATAATATACCTTAGCTTTTCTTTCCAAACAGTGCCTGTGACGCGGCAGTAACACCGCAGCAATACGGTAGTAGCACAGCGCTAACAGGGCTGGTTAAAAAAACATACCTGTAAAAGTCACTGAGAGCCGTCTTCATCTTCCTCCTGTGCACTGAGACATGTTAAGTTACATTAAACTTGTGTCTTCCTCGACACATATATTCCACCTGTCTCACTCTTACCTTTTCTGCTCGAGGGCCCCTGGCGGCCATTAGAAAAAATGCATAAATAAGTCACATCATTGTATAAGCCGCAGGGTTGAAAGCGTGTGACAAAAGCCGCGGTTTATAGTCTGGAAATTACGGTAATCATTTAATCAGTTTCGTGTTTTATCTCTTTGTGTACAGCTGGAAAAACTTCATTCAAGAGGAAAAAAAAACACCTCTGCACTACAGCCAAAACATTTAGGAGCACATCCAACACAAGGCAAATAATTTGGAAGCAGCTTTAAATTTCTGTTTCTGAATGCTTTTCATCAAAAATAATATGACTTGGATTTGGGGATTTATCTACTGCATGATCAAACTTTGCTTTATTTCATAGAGTATGCACCATTCTCCATGTTTAGTTTCTTTAGATACATGTTGATGTTACCGTACCACTTCTGAATAAATGTAAGGAAAAGGAAGGTAAAGTTTAGTTTCAGGCAGATGCCATTGACATATTTTACAGCGGATCACTGTGAGCACAAACTAAACATGCTATGCTGGCATTAAATACCATTTGAAATCTCAAGAAAAAAAATGAGAAGAAAGGTAGACACAAACAAACAAAAGACATATAAAATGTTACAAAAATGAACTTAAATTCAAAGTGATCTACAAAGCATTATTATTTCACCCACTGTAATGCCAGTAACTTGTTTATGCATAATTTCTTTCTTTGAAGTTGGTTACGCTGAAACCAACATGGCATACTGTAAGTGAAAGCATGTTTATTTGACTCTACATGTCTACATTTCTACACGTTACTGTAAACCTGCCAACAGGGAAAAGGTATTTTTAGCTGAGTAATGCCTCCAGTGATGCACTGACGATGTGTTTGCAGGTCGGCTCACTTTGTCTTGCTACAAGGCTCGTTGCCTTGTGCTCAGATCTCAGGTGAGCAGAGGCCTGGAATTACTCATCCTGACAGGCACATCTGGCGCTACTTTCTCTGTCCTGTTGCCCTCCACTCCGCTCCTGCACACAGAAACCGCTTTGGTTAAACCACAGAGGGAAGGAGTTACGGTAATAGTGGCTATGATAATAACATTATTGTTGGTTATTAATGAGATGGGGAACAGACAGTTTACTCAGGAGAAATATGCTTGTGAGCAGTGCTTTGAGCAACCAAACTATTGTTACATTTTTTTTTTCAAGCTTTGTCCTACTGACGGATAGCTGATTAATGCCAGGTGCAACAAGCATTAGGCGAGATGGCCTCTCTTTTTACACTGTGGGTTAAATCAATGCTCTTCAGGAGATAAAATCATGAAATAAATTATGCAAAAAAGGAGATTTAGAATCAAATATGTTCAGAATTTGGTTGTGTTATGAAAAAGGTGGCTTTAAATGTGGGAATTTTAAAGAACCTTGCAGTTTTCAGCAGCTAGATATCTGTCTTCCTGAGTTTTTTTGTTTTCTTTTGTCTTTGCAAGCTGTTCGAAGAATTTATCATTTAGCAAGCTGAGGTGGTCCGAAACCTTGAGTTTAGTGCAGATTATAACAGCAACCATAAAGACAGCATTCATCTGGTTCCTATTGAACCTAGGAAGTGTGGGTCACAGTTCAGGGCAATATTTAGGCTAACGGAATGATCCCAAACATATTAAATTTCAAAACAAAAGCTGAAGGTGTCCGCGAGAAGCTTGCAATCACACCTCCAAATGTAAACAAATACTTTTGAGACTCTTACATATGCCAACATCTGTGGTAGGCCTTCAAATTCCTGCATAGGGAGAAGAGTCTATTCTAATGGAGACAGGAGACATTAACATGAGTGAGCACTCAGCTGCGGCACATAATAGTCTAGAGTCTAGAACACCACAGGAGTCCATGATGGGAAAATCAGCCTAAGTGGATTCTCACTGAGTGTCATAGTTGAGGAAACTTTATTGTTGTGTACATATTAACTTACACTTACCAGCCCAGCATTCATTCCTTGGTAAACACTTGATTTTATAATACATTTCAAATTCAGCTCAAGGTTTGTTCACAAAGTTCACCCTATGCTTACAGACACTTAATTGTAGAGATATATTGCCAGATCAACAATAAGGAACATTGTATTTTTACATTTAACTTCTGCTGTAGAAAGTATTTACCACATTAAAGATTTTTTTTTTCTTTTGGCCACTTAAATATTTCGGACCATCAAACAATTAAAATTTTAGGCAAAGGTTACCAGAATAAAGTTTAAACCTGGCACCTTTGTTAAATTGTCAGTTTGTTGCAATAAACCACATTTCTTTGAAGAGTTCAGTTTAATTCACTAACCCTTCACTTCCAGATTAGTAGAACTTGGAAATCATTCATACAGAACCTAAAGTATATGATAATATGAAGTAAGCTAAAATATCTTAAAAAACAACAAATCTTTTCCAATTTGAAGAAATGAAAGAATAGCTGGGAAATAACATCTTTGATATCTGTCACTCTGGAAATGGTCACAAAGCCATTATGTACATGGGACTTCTGCAAACAGTGAGTGCCTTTGTTCACAAACAGAGAAAATGTGGAACAACGGGGAACCTTCCCACGAGTGGCCTGCTTACTGAAATGATTGATAACTTATTACTGATCCAGGATATCGCAGAAGAATCCAGAGCAACATTTAAAGCACAGCAGGCCTCACTTGCTATATGACTATTAAAAAGAAGAATATTCTGTGTACTCATGAGACAAAAGTGGAACAGCTGTGTCCTGTCCTAGCACACCATTTATGAAAAACTGAAACTAAAGTTTAATGGTGGTAGTTTGATGCTCTACGGCTGTTTGGCTACTTCAGGATCTGGATGACTTGCCATAATTGATGGAACCCTGAATTCTGCTCTCAAGCATAAATTCCTAATGGAGAATCACTGGTCTTTAAATCACACATTTGGGACCGTAAGCTCCATTGCACTTGGGTCAATGATCCCAAAAGAACAGTAAGTCCATGCCAGAATGGCTCAAACTAAAAACCAAACAAAGATTCTGCTATGGCTATTTTGTGTCCAGACTTAAATCAAATTGAAATGCTGTCATTACCTGGAACAGATTGTTCATGGTCAAAACCATTTTGCAAAGTAGAGGACGACAATCTTCCTCTGCACCGATGTGAAAGGTTGAAGGACTATTATTGCAAAATTAAGTTGTTAACTTAATTTTGGCTATAACAAAATTAATATGATAAATATGGTTAATATGCCATAACAAAGGTGGCATATTACCAGGTTGGTATGGTTATCATTTTCTCTTAATAGATAAAACAATAATTGTGGTAAACCACAAAACACCAGGTACAGAGAAATATTTTAAAAACTTGATACTTGCATTTGCATAAGTATTTTCACTATTACATAAAATCAATCATTGTATTTAAGTGCACCACTGTAAACATGTTTTGATTTCAGTCTTAAAGTGACAAATAGACAATTAAGCAATTCAACAACTTCTCCAGGGAGTGTTGTATTCTGTAGATTCACTTTAGCTCCTCTGCTCTTGCCTCTTTAAATGGCTTGTCTGCAGCCTCGGGCAACTTTACACAGCGCTTGTGAACTCAATGAAGAGGCTGCTGAATGACAGTGTAGACTGCTGCAACAGCTTGCACATAGGGAAACATGAGATAAGGCAGGCAACGTATTGCTCCAGCAGAAAGACGCAAATGAATCAGACACTATAAAATAGTTTATTGGATTTATACTTTTAGATTTGAAGAAGAGACAAAGGATTTTTAAAATGCACCTTTCAATAAATATTCTCTGTGTCAAATTGACCCAGAAATATCATAGCTGCAGCTCAGAAATAAACACAACAAAAAGGTTAAAACAAAGAAATTCATTAGAATGTCTGTCGTCAAGTGATTCTAAAGAAATTTATTCAATGGATGATTTTTGTCCAAAACATGCAAACTCCATGCAGGAAGAGAGAGAAATAGCAAGACCCCAGAAGGAGAGTTAAACCCAGGACCATTTTGCTGCAAGACAGTGATCCTCATTTTCCAGTATTTAAAAGAAGAAGTCAGAAAGCAAACAAACGTTTGTTTGTACAGCCCTTTTTAAACTTAAGGTAACCATGGTAGATTAAATGGTAGACATCAGACAATACAGCTTCCAGAATCTACGCAATAGTTTCTGCACAAAGAGCACCACAGATATTACTGTAGAGCTACAGTCAAGCATAAAGAATGACAGGAATCAAGAACCAGAAAATTCATGAGTTCCACATGGTTTCTATTATCATCATATGATTCCAAATGAATCAAAAGAATCAAAGTTACAACTGCTTTGTGGGTTTCTCCCAGCCAGGTCTTTAGACAAACTGTACAACTTTGCCGACTGCGCTGGTCTCCACCTGATCCTGGGGCTCAACGCACTGCACAGAAACCCAGACAACTCCTGGAACACATCCTCCACACTGAGCCTGCTGAAGTACGGTGCTGGAAAGAAGTACAACATCTCCTGGGAGCTGGGCAACGGTCAGTACAGCAGCATACCACATGCTGCCTTGTCAGTAGTCATTTAACAGATTGTTCTCTGCAGTAAAATGTATGTCTTTGGTTTTTCTTTACCTCATCTACTGAAGAGTTGCCAAGTTTGATATATGGTTTTCAGAATTCTCTACCTCTCTTGGTGGCACGTTCCTATTAAAAGCATAAAGCAAGTGCATACATATTTTCCTTTTATTAGGTGTGTCTACTTCCAGCATTTCTACATTTCAATTACAGCCATCTCTGCAAACCATTTTCCCAGGATAGATCAGCGGGTGCAAAAGTGTTCATTCCATTTGAACATTTTCAACTTTTTATTTATTAGATTGCAATCACAAACTTCAATATATTGTAATTCTATGAGATAATTCAACTTAAAGCAACCATATGTTGTGGACACAGCAAACATGAGATTAAACTAGATCAGATAATAACTGAATAGAATATTAGAAAATCTAGAAACGACTATATTGTTGGTAGGTACTGTAATGATAAACAGTTGCAATGTGCCAGATTTCCTCTTTCTTGTCTTTCTCTTCTGTGCCTCCATCACTCTGTGACCTTTAATATAATAAACAATCTCATTTTTCCCTGTTTGAGCATCTGCTGCAAGACTTTGTCAAACGGGCCAAATATTACATCGGCATGTAAAATTAAGTTCATGACACTTGAAATAGAACCAAGATATGTTGCACGCCATACAGTCCTATACAATATGAGTATTTCACATGCTGTTATCACAAGATACAAGATTTTTTTTTAACCTATATTAAAAGTGTTTCGGGGTCACCAAACGGGCCTATTTAACAATGCACATTGCCCTGAAATCTTCAACACTACTATGAAACATAGTGGTGGAAGCATCATGCTGTGGAGAGAAGTTTCTCTAGCAGGGACAATTAAGCGGGTTGGAGTTGATGTGAAGATGAATGGAGCTAAAGAGGAGACATTGCTGGAATAAAATCTTCAAAATGTTCCAGGCTGGCGAGATGGTTTTGTTTCCAGGAAGACAAAACCAAACATAAAACCTCAACATAAAACTGAGCCATCATTTGCTTTGATGGCTCAGTCAAAGCCCAAGCCTAAATCCAATCAGGTTTCTGCGGTAGGACTTGAAAAATATTGCATTCTCCAATTAGTTTCAGTAAGCTTGTGCAATTTGACAAAGAACATGGGGCAAAAATGTCTGTAATGTGTCAAGCTAACAAAGCTAATAAGCTTGCTCAAAGGATTTTCTTTGAGGGCTGCATTCATATATCGCACTTTTCAGACTTTTATTTGCAAAATACTTTAAAACTATGTATAATTTTTCTTTCATATTATGGTTCTTCACTACTTACTGTTAGTCTATCAATAAAGCTCATGTTATGAGTATAAAGTCAGGAAGTGTGGACAAAATTTAGGGTAAGGCAACAGTTTTGCAAAATACTGAGATTTTAGATTAGGAAGCTTAAAGAAGTCAACTGCAGAAGATGTGTATTTTTGTTTATCAGCTATCCGCACTCGTAGTGTGGGTGGATTTAAGATCTCTCGGTTGCTTCTGTCAGGATCGACTCGTGGAGTTAGGATCGGGTAGCTTTAGGAGATATCCCATCTGTCGCCAGGCTCCTTGGTTTGAATGGTTTGGGGATTTCTGAGCTTGGGCTGTGTTTGGAGTTCCTGTCAGGAAGAAAAATTAATGAGGGTCAGTTGCCTGTTAGTAGAGATAAAAATCTAAAGCTTAAATTTATTCTTCTAAATCTTACATGCCACTCTCTTTTGTCTTTGACACTATTCATTTCAACGAAGCGATAAAATTGGCACAAGTTAAGCTTCATACCTTTTTGTCTTTTTTGTATCTGAACACTTTAATATTCAGAAAACACTGAACACATACTATGACAAAGGTTGAAAAGGCACTTCTAATGCATCATTTAAACACAAAAAGATTAGTTTCATTACACTAATACATTTTTGACTTTGTAGCAGTTTATGGGTAAACATTCTGGTTCATTGAAGGATAACCGGAAAAATGCTTTACGGCTGTATGACTCATATTTCTTTATCAATTTCATAAGCAGCGAATCTCTGGATAGGAACTTTTATTTGAGCCGTAGCCGGAAAGTATCATGCAAAATCCATTCATCTAAACGTTTAGAAAATTTCAGTGAGGACTTGAACCATAGCGAAAGCAATAATTTCAAGCAAATCATCCACGCAGCACAGACACTGAGACAAATTTATAGGGGTTGAATGAAAGGCAAAGAATTATCTGAACGATTAAACAGCAGTAGGTCTGCAAAAGCTTAGCTTTCCTCCTTTTTGGGCAAACCGTTTCCTTCGGTCTTTGTTTTAATGAATGTGCAAGGCCACCATGTGTGCTCGGCCTATTCCCCTGACACTGCATCCATCGGTCTACATTACGGCGAATTGCCCAATTACCTCTCCTCAACCCCACTTTTTTTACTGGCAGTTGGATACTCTAAGATAGCAAGATCTGACTACAACAATATTCCCTGCCCCCTCCCTACTGCTTCTTGTACAAACGCTGGCTCATTCTGCTCCATCTCCTCTTTCCAGAGCCTAATGCCTATCGAAGTATGGTGGGTCGTGTGGTCAACAGCACCCAGTTGGCTCATGACCATGCCAAGTTGCGGACCCTCCTGCAGTCTGTACGTTACTACAACAGAGCTCACCTTTATGGCCCAAACGCTGGACGACCGCGGAAAAATGCAGTCCTCCTGCTGGATGGGTGAGTATAACTGGCCCAGATTCCTCTCCTTGTTAGGCTGTCCTGTTGGCGGAGAGGAAAGAGGAAACATAGTGGAAAGTATCTTGCAGCAGATTGAGACTTTATGGAGCTTCACTCATTTCAATACACTCCACCACCCCCTCACACACACGCCTACACGCACACACACACATGCACACAGTAGACCTTAGTGTTTATGAATTTCCACTCTTTGGGTTTCAGGGTCTTAGCTCCACTTATACCATGTCAACCTAAATAAAGTGTCATCTGACTGATAATGTGAAGGTACAATATCCCACCTGCTGGTTTCAGCCAGAAGCCGCACCAGCTTTAGCTTCACACTGACTGCTTATTTAACAGCACCCTCCCAATTGCAGCCTGCAACAAGAAAATGTAAATAGACTACTTGAGAATCTTACTATTAGAGGAAGAAAACTTTGTTTTTTGTATATTGTTCAATAATATTTGCTTATCATCTAGAAAAGTAAACTGAGAAGAAAATGTGCTTGAGTGAAGATTTTGAAGCAATGAACTCTACTTCCATAAGCTCTGCTCTAGCAGCACAATGTTGCTGCAATTATTGTCTTTCTTTTATAGGGTTAATCTGCTTTCACTCAACTTTTTAGCAAACAGAAAGCTGAAGTGTAAAATACACAAAGTGTTTACTTTCAGTTCAGTTCAGTTAATTCAAATAACATTAGTTCACAACAAATTTCTGATATTTCTGAAGAGGAAGTGAACTAAATGTTTGCAGTTTTACCCAAAAAAAGGGTGATACCCTCTTTTCAGTGATATGTGAACTCTTCTGCCTGCCTCAACACACATTACAGATCATTTTCCATAGATATAATGATAAGTGATGTTTTAAAGTCTGTCATAAAGAGGGCAATAAAAACAACACACACATACTTTTATGTCTCAGGAATACACTATTTATAACTGTTCTTATAGCACACATTTTGATAAAAAACAGAAAACAATGTTACAAAAATAGTTATGCGAGTTTCCATCTTCCTTGTACTCAGGTTTCTCTCCTTATGGAAAGCATTAAGAGCTCCATAATTGCTTAACTATGCCACAGTTTAAAAGATGTATGCTCCTGTATGCTTTACATGTGTTTTCTCTGTAATGTTTGAGCAATTTATTGAGCAACAATCCAAACGTGAAGGTTAATTGTAGGATGTGATGAAGAACAGAGCTGGAGTATTTGTGGGTCACTGGTGTCATATTTAACAAGCGACATTTCTTGTCTGGTTGACACTGTTACGAGGCGGGCAGCTGTAGTGTTTGACATCCCGTGCACTCTCCTGCTTTTAGCAAATAAGATTAATTTGATTCTGAACGACTCAACAGTCCAAATGTCAGATCTGCAAGACTAAACAAGACACAGTGGTGAAAGTTGTGTTTTTGTGACAAGGTGTTTGGAGACACATTTCAAGATATGTCTGGTGTGTTTGCAAGCCCCAAATATGGAGCGATTTGGATCAGGTGAAAACGCACACAGATGCAAAGCCTCAGATGGAGTAAGGCAGATAGCAGGAGGAGCTTTGTTTATGTTAGTTTGCAGGATAAGGATTTCAAAGAAGTAGAAATGGTTCACAATATATTTAAACATTTTAAAAGATCTTATTGCTGTTGAGAGTACAACCTTATCAATCTACTTTAAGACGCACCCTGAAGGAAAACAGAGGTTGGCTTAACTTGAACCCTGATATAAGATTAATGTCCATGAAAAGTTCTTGTAAACCTCAAACTGGAACTATAAGTTGAAAAGGTGTTTTTGCGTTCTCAGGAGAAAAAGAAACCAGTTTTGTTGTGGATTTTATGTTTTTGCGCTTCACTTGAGCAATTATATTGGTTAGTATTGATGTCACTGTGACCAAACATCTCAGTCTTTGTCTCATTTGAGTGTAAAAACTTTCTGCATAAAGCCAGTTGTTTTTTCCACTTGGAGAGCTGCAATAGATGCTCTCTATTAAATCTGTTGATTTCAAAACAGATGTTGAACTTTTGCTTTATTATGCTTAAAAGTCAAGTTCATGCAAAGAAACAATGCAATTAAACTGTGGGAAACCATTGCTGATTAAGAGAGTAGTCAAATACATGTCCAGGAGGATTAACAAACTCTGCAGCTCATAAAATTTGTACTGTTTTTAGATTAGAGAAAATGCATAGCAAATTAACATTAGTACACCCAATGTGAATGTGTGTGTTTTATTTTAATTATTGAATATATGTATATACATATTGCAATCTTAGTTGTGTTATAGGTTCAAATGTAGACATCTGAAACTATTATATCAGAGAAGTAGATAATAGTATGGGGTGAATTGTCTTTGATTTAAATAAAGAGTATTTTTTCTATGTTAAATAACCAATTAAAGAATGTGTGTGCTTATTCTAGAACCAATTTTTTACATTAATTATTTTTTTAAAAAAACATTGCTTGGCTTGTTAATTGAATATTTTTAACAAGCACTTGTTTTCTATGCAGGATAAAATACAGATTTTTGATTAATGTTAGCCCAATTTGTAAACTATATTACATGATGTATTATCATATCACACATTATTTTATCCACAAGTCCTGCTGGTTACAGTTGAATGTAGCGTACAAATGTTTAATCATTTTTTATATTGATACATGCTATACCTGTTACTATAAAAGATAAGATACTATATAACTGTTTATTTTCTAAATTTCAGATTCATGAAGAATGCCGGCTCAATTATAGACGCTGTTACGTGGCAACAGTAGGTATTTTACCCTTTTTATCTCTATTTTCTATTCAATGAATGAAAACATGAACAAAACGAAAGAAAAATTAGCTGGAGTCTTCTCAAGGAATGAACAACAAGTCAAATATTGCAACACTAAGTATTTTAAATAGCCACTATAAACAATTAAGAACAATTAAGAACAATTTTGCACGAGAAACAACTTCAAAATGTTGAAAACAAATTTCACCTGGCATTAGTATGATCCACGTACAAATCTTCTCAAGCATTTTCTACCGGATAATATTTGCCTCTACCTGAAGACATTTGTAATATTTCTTGGAAAAGAAACATTCACCTTGTGCTCAGGCAAACCAAAAGTGAGCAGTCATCAAGGTGAAGGTCAAGTCTAATTAGTAAAAGCTGTAAGAAATGGAAGGTGGAGGGGCTGTCAGTAAGACTTGGAAAATCACCACCCACACAGTTAAAATCAAACCATATGCTCTGGTTCATTCCCTTTGTCAATTAACCCGTTTTACACTCAAGGTCCAGATTCCAGTCCAACCAGGCTGCGTGACAGAAACTCTGACCTCTATAAAAGAAGCCAACCTAACAAAAATCGAGCACACTCATTAACATGTCTACAGCTCAGGTTTTATACCATTGCAGCTGTCTGAAGTTGTTTTTAATCGGATATAGTAGGAGAGAAACTCAGTAGTGAATATGATCTGGATTAGAGAAAGAATTGGATTTGTTCATCTTCACTTGATATTTTACCCGGAAGTGTTTTTTTTTTTTTTTTTAATGCTCTGAGTGATGAAACATCTTAAGCAGGGCAATTTTATTTGCATTTTGCAATTTCAGCAGCAAAGCAATTCAAAGCACTTCATATGATTAAAAGGAAAATAAAACAAGCAAAAAATACAAAAACAGTGGGAAAGTAACAGACAACAATGTCAGGATGAAAAGCAGATTACACTTTATGACGTTTCAGTTTCTTTTTGGAGGTAACTCTAAACGAATGAGTTTTAGCCGTGATTTAAAGAAACTCAGTGTTTCAGCAGTTTTGCAGTTTTATAGAAGTTTGTTCCAGTTTAAAGAAACATCTGGAGATGTGGAATAGACCTGAACCAGAAGATCTGAGTTGTCCAGAAGATTGTTACAATAACATCAGGTCTTTAATGTATTTTGATTCTAAGCCATTCAGTGATTTATAAACTAACGTCAGTATTTAAGTCTGTTTTCTGAAATATAGGGAATCAATGTAAGAATCTTTGAACTACAAAGGTTGATTTTCTCTCCTTTTGTAGTTGTAGTGAGAACACAAGCAGAGAAAATGTTAGTTTGTAGACGATGTCGTACCTCAAGATTATAAAACAACACAAATTGTTTTGTCTTTGAAAGTTATTCTGTATGTATTTAGATATTTGAGAATCTTGGAAGGAGAACATTTAGTAATTTTCCTTTTCATTTTTCTCTCTTACTTTGGCCTGTATTTTCCTGTTAACTTGGTTTGACGTTATCAGAAAACACTTCTGTCACTTTTCTTTTTTCTAGAGCAGGACATTTAGGTAATGGTAAAAATAAAGCAGATTTGCAACTTTGTCATAAGTTCAATGCTGAGCAAGTTAAAAACTGGAGGTTTTCTGCTTTTAAATTGCAAAATGCTTTTCAGAGGACCTAGAAAGATTTTAGCATGCCAGGCTGAAGAAAAAAACACTAAATGAATAACCCTTCCTGCTGCACTTCATTAAAAAGCGACATGCTGGGTTGGAAAAAGGTGGGAATCACCGCATGGACTAGAATGTTTGCTTATATTCTTTCAATAATCCTAGACCAGATTTTACGAGAACTATGGCACAATTAACTAACCTTGAGAAGAAAACATTTACTTATTTCTGTCTTTTTAAATTATTTTCTCACATCAATTTAAAATGATGTGGAAGCAATAAAATGGTGCGGTCGTTTACTGCCGTACCTTGCAAAATTGTTTCAATCAACTTTTTCCACATTTTTCATGTTACAACCACAAAATTTTATGTCTTTTTATTGCAATTTAATGGACTCAACCAAATTGGAGCATAAATGATACCTTTCTTTCAGCATTATTTACAATTATAAAAACTCATATGTTCTCAAGTATTCAACCCTCCTCTGTGCACGTCTTTTGAGATATAATTCCTGTTATAGTGTTTCAGAAATGAAACACCTTGTACATAGTTGGGTTGTTTTTTATCTTTCCTGAGGTGCCAATCTGATTTTTATTCAGAGACAAACACTATTGAGTAAAAATAACTTTAAATTTAAATATACAGTAGGTTTAAATGATTTTTAAATTAATTTATCTCCACACATATTCCTATAAACTCTACTCAGATTTCCTGTCCCTGTGGGCAAAAAAGATCCGCAACTGAAAAATTTGAAGCAATAATTCCATTAATGCTTTCTCCAATGTCTTTAAATTATGTTTAAACTCCTTCAGAATAATTCTGTCTTTGCCAGGACTGTGACTGTAAAGTTGGACCATACACTCTTTTCACTTTCTGATGAAAGATTAAAGACAATTTAGGGAGATTTCCACCGCTTGGGATTCTGTTTCATACCCTAACCCTGCTTCAAACTCTCCACAACTTTATCCCTGTCTGTAGTGTTCTTTGGACTTTATGATTTGGTTTATCTAATGTTCTAAAAAAAAAATAAAGAAAAACTTAACTCCCCTTTAAAATAGTTGTTTTTATACTGAGATCAAATTGTGACTTGGTTTGACTTTATTTCATTTAGGAGCATCTAATATTTTTTCAAAACAGTCATAAATATCCTTTCGTTTTTGTTGGTCTATCACATGAAATACCACAATGTATTTGTGTTTGTATGTGTAACATGACAGCATATAAGAGAAAGGTTAAAGGGAATGAAAACTTTTGCAGTGAATGTTTTGTTCTTCGTTGCTTATTTGCTCACTGTCTGGTAAGCAGTGTTTGTCTATTCCAAACTGTTGACACGGGTTGGGAATTGAACCTGGAAGTTTAGATATTTGAAATAACACTTCTTCAGCAGTGGTATTTGTATTACCCTAAAAGCAGCAGTGTTGGGCTGTCCCCTCAGTCCACGCTGACAAACCTCAGCAGCTACATGATAGATTGCCATGAAGGTTTTTACAAACACGTACACTCCCCAGAGGTTGAATCCTAGTGTTGGTTCCATTACTTTTCCTCCAACAGTGCCATGAGGTTGACATTTGTGGTTTTAGACTAACATATACTTCAATCAAACACTTAACTACACCCAGGCCCTCCAAGCATATATACAGTCATCTCTCTTACCTACAGGGGTTGCTTCATGGTGAGAGATTTCTAACACCCGAAAGTGTGAGACCTGGCAGCTAGCTGTGAAAATATGAGTTCGTAAAGCAAAGGAGACAAATTTACCCTTTTCCAGGAGAGTCGCTGTTTAGATGCCCCTGAGCAAAGCACATAAAGTTAGCCTAACTGTTCCAGCTGTGGTTATTAGCAGCAAAAACATCTGTATGAAGCAACCCGCTCACTGTTGAACCTTACCTTAATAAGAGGTGTACTAAAATGGACCATAGCCTTAAACATGTAGTACTTCTCTTGTTTATCACGTGAATCACAGCTCAAATTACACATTTCTGAATGTGAATTGGATCCATTTACTAGTAAAGCGCTTTGAAATGAGATTGTTGTAAATTGGTGCTATAAAAATATATTGAATTGGATTGAAATGAATCACAAAAAATAATCACTCTTACTATTTTCTGTTGTTTAAAGTTTTAAAAAAAAGAACAAAATGACACAATAAAGCCCTGAGTTGCTTTACTTCTTCTAGACACGTTCCATCTTAGAGAGCTTTCACTTTTTACTGCAGATGCGCTATTAAAGAGATGGTAAAGAGTTGTGGCTTTTTAGCTCACAGAGGGGCTGTAAATTTCCTGGTGGTGTTCCTTTGGGGGGGAATGTAACCTTTTGTTGTTGGGTGATGATTCATTAAGCTGGTAATAAGCCTCAGCTGCACAGTGGTACACAAGAGAACACATCCTCCTCTCTGCGTATTCGCCTTCCTAGTCTCGTCAGGTGGACATTTCCTGATACAACATGTCTTGCAAGTAGATTGTTCAAGACTGGTTAAGTGACCTAATTGAGTGGTGGCTTCACCACAGCAGGTGGTTAGAGTTTCTTTGCTTTGCTTGTTGGTTGTTTATTGCTTAGGATCCCCATTAGCTGAGCTTTAAAGCCAGCTACTCTTCCTGAGCCCCGTCATTAAAAACATACATCATACAATAAAAATCATTGGAATATATGACAGATGACAAATTTAGCATATACAGTATATCAATATAGTAATTAATTACAGTTCAAACAATTTCTTCCTTGTAAAGCTTTTATTATCTGACATGGAGGGTGTTCTAACATCACATTGGAACAAAACAATTTTACATCTATACAACTTTGGTACCTGTTTTAACAGGGGCTGTTTTAACATACTACTACTATTAGTTTTATACACTTCATTTCAGCTTTTAACACAAATCAGAGAAAAACATCAACAGAGAGAAACATTGACTTAATAATCTTTAAACCAATTTGCAATTAATTTGGCTGTATGATTTTAGTCATTGTTTGTAAGACCCATTTGTACCCACACTTTGACTTATTGGCTGATGCTTTGAGATGCTGATTCAATATTTCCACACCATCTCATTTTCCATTGCCACATACTGTATCTTGTAAAGTGTGCCAGTCCTACAAACCTCACACAACATGGTGGTGCCATCCCTGTACGTCACAGTTAGGATGATGTTCTCAGGTTTTCAAGCTTTCCCATGTTTCCTGCAAATAAAAGAATTAATATTATGCCCAGTCACTTGACATATCTGCAAAACTCAATGTTTTTGTTGTTGTGTTCATTTGCATACATAATAGTTCTTCAAAGAAAGCAAAAATAAGAAACTGTAATAAAAACACTTCTAGTTGATTCAGTAAAGGAAAAGTTAAGACAGTGAGAAAAATGTTTATTTTTAAACATTATAAGAGCATGTCTAGCTTCAACTATGTTTCCATTTTTGGCTCTATTTTTTTCCATCCCTGATTGATTGCATCGTATCTGTTCATGTGTCATATTTGTGTTTTGGGACAGCACTGGATTGTCAGTGATCCACCTTTGATGCCACTTTGGAGAGAGATGTGTAAAACAAGCTGACCAAGTGGATTTTTGTCTGTAAACATTCAGATACAGTGGTGTTCACTGTTACATTTTAGTGAATACCAAGCAGTAGAGCAGCACCACACAAAGATCTTTCTAAATGCTGCAGAAACAAAGGATGTGTCTTTGGTTCTCCTTTCATTGCTGTACTCAATAAACCAGCAATGATTTTGTCATTTCTGGTTAAAACACCAAGTCAGATGTTTTATGTCCTTTTTTAATGCTATTTACTAACAACCATAAGTGTTAAGCTAAAACATGTCATCTTGAAATTTTATAAATCAGTCCTTTTTTTTGTTTTGTTTTGTTCACATGTATGATGGGAATTTTTTTTTCTCTGTGATCTGGCCTGAAGAATTATTGTGAGCGCTCTGGAAAGATGAAAGGATAGCCAAATAACTGGTATGACTTAATCCCTGCATTGTTTACAGTTTGAGGCCAGGAGCTTGGGGCCTTTCCACTGCTATGAGGAAAATTTCAATGAGTCTAAGCTCGGATTGCAACACTGCCTCACCCTGCACGAACTAAATTCAGCTCTGTTCATATTACTTTCACTCACCTGTTTGTCATTTCCACAGATTTTCCATGACAGGTTTTGTAGACATTTGACAAGATTTTATTGTCTTGTTGTCTTTTTACTTTGGCATTTAGGTTGAAATAGTTCCCAGACCCTAATTAACTTATTTTGGGGGAAAGAATTAAAGCATTATACTTGTAACTTGTAGTACAGCTGAAAAGAGCTGATCTTTTTGCTTGCAATGTGTTTCCATGAAATTATGAAAATCACATCCTCTTAACAGTAATAATAGATTAACCGAGTTGTGGATATTTATGAAGGAAAGAAAAAGCTTATGTATTGGAATAGAAAAAAAGCTGTTTAACCTTGCAGTGATGCAGGAGTCTCCACCTGACCTGTGGATCTTTGCAACTCCTCCAGAGTTACCACAGGCTTCTTGATAAATACTTCCCTGATCTGTCTTTTTAGGTTGAGACATTTCTTGACAGGAAGTTTAGTTTAGCCAAGCTTTTTTCCATTTTTGTTGGATGGTTTGAATTAAAATAAAAATAAGCAGACTCAGTTTAATAATTCACTTGACTTGTAAAAGCATCTACACTGGAATCTATTTAAAGTTATCGGAGTAAATTTGATTTAGTAAAAATCCACTGCACACTTGTAACATTTGTGTGAAAAATATTGAAAACCATACATCTTTTTCTTTACTTCTACTTATCCACTCCGATGTGTTTATCTATAGAATCCCAGCATAATGCATTGATATGAAGCTGTAATGTTGCACAATGTGAAAAAAGTTTAATGCATTTGCTAGACATTGTATGCTGGTGTATCTTTATGGTAACTGAAATATGAACTACAGACTGTGCGTACTGCTCTCTTATTTTCTTTCCTTGAACTTTTGAAAGAGATTTTGGAATAGCTTTTGGTCTGCCTGCAGGGAAATCTTACACAGATCTTTGACTCTAACTATCAACAAAATCCACTCTCATCATGGTCTTTTAACATCATTTTTCATTTTCCTTTTTTCTTATGTCTTTATCTGTTTGCATACGAGATCACTGCAGATGTTTTTCTGCATTGTTCATACAACAAAAATCCAGCACTTCCAGTTTCTCTGCAGATGTAGTCCAGCATTTTGACAAGGAGCTGGACTGTCAAAGTGCTGCAGCAAAATTGACCATGTCAGTTATGTCAGTGTCTGTTTATAGCAGTGAAGTTAACTGACATGTTACCATAACAACTTTAGGCCAATGAAAATGAGACTTCTTAGATTAGATTTTAAAGTGCTGCATCTGTGAAGTTGTGTAGTTTGTGCAGTTAAAACAAACTGGTCATCCTTGTGAAATTTGTTTTTATGCCACACTACACCAAACATGAAGAGCCAGCTAGAGGAATAAGCAGATTAAGTTGCAGCCCTCTGGCCTCCTGCTGTGTTGGGGGACCTGCAGTACGCTTAAAATTATGGACAGGTTGACTGATTATGAAGGGCAAGAACTGCCACAATTCAATACTCAAATCAAAAAGATATACGTTTTTGTATATGTATATGTTAATTTAAATAATATTTGAAAATAAATTTTCTAAACTCAATTCACCAATTATTGAAAAGATTAAAAATGTTACTCTATTAAGATGTGATTTAGTTTTTTCAGCATTTTATTGATGTATCAATGGTTTCTGTGCATTATTATTACTAAATAATTTATGCAGTCATGAAAAATTTGATTATACGCCACTAGCCTGACTTTAGCAGTGTTATCCATACTCAATAATGGACACTATACTTTTTAGGAGCAAGAGTGATAATTTAAAATATAATTAAATCATAAAATATTTTCTTAAATCCATCAGTATGTCATTCAAATTAGAAATAAATATAGGGAAAACAATTAAAGATGAAAGAATAATTAAATATGTCCAGGAATAAAAAAATAGTTATTTTATAAACTGGAATTTCTCCCAGCTAATTTCAGTGGATGGGGCAAAAATGACTAATGTCATGGTTGATTTTAAGTGCCAGTTAACCAGTCAGTTGTTATTGTTGTTAACAATCTATTCATCCTAAGGTATGTATTTATTTATTGTCTCTTGGTGGAAAATTCATAACTAATTCCATTTATCTTAATTTTATTTGAATTAACATTAATACATATTTATGGATATGTCTGTCCATCTGTTATTTATTGATTGTGACACCTATGTAATACACTGTAAATGTATATATTGGCACAAAAAATATTCATTGTGAAAATTAAGCTATCATTATTTGTTGCTACTTATTAAATAATCAATCAATCAAGTTTATTTGTATGGCACATTTCAGCAAGTGGATCCCTGCATTAAATTCTGCACAGGGCCTGAGCCAACCTTGGGCCAGCTCTGCCAAATCACAATACCAAGTAATTTGTCCTTCTTGTTGTTAATTAAAGTAAAAACATTTTTGCAGAGATGACTTGAATTTTTCTGAATAAATGTTTATAATCAAAAAGCTGAACATTTGATCATTTTCCTTTACATAATATACAATTATTTAACTAAATTTGGTATGATAATTGTGGAAATGAAGATGATTGATACCAGAACCATTTTAAACAATCAATGATGGATTTAATTTAATAGTATAATAGTTTTTAGTGTAGGAAAAGCTATTACTACCCTATGAATCCTGTAGTAGATTCATTAATTTCTAAGTGTGTTTCTTTGATCATGTTTTTTCTGTTTCTTGTCCAGTTATTTCATGGATGGCAGAGTAAAAAAAGCAGAGGACTTCCTAAAGACTCGTCTTTTGGACACACTGACAGAACAGATTGCTAAAGTCACCAAGGTACTGATAATCCTAAATAATTATTGTGGATTACATTTTCTCTGTATATGTAGTGTAAAATTCTATGACGGACGTCATTTTACGAAACCCAAAATTATGCATCTATATTTTATTTTGTTTATCTTTTTTTGCATTTTATACAAAATTAATTTTTTGTACATTTCAAATATTCATGAATATTTTCTTTAGTCAACTTTTAATTTCTGTAAGTTAGATTTGCAGACCACGTCGAGGAGAATATATGAAAAGATAATTCAATTTATTTATAAAACACCTTTTCTATTCCTTTGGAAAAGTTATGGTCAACATGAGCCTCTGCGCCAAATGTGCTGATTTACAAAAGAGAAACAGCTCAGAGCCTGAGGGAAATGAAGCAACCATTCCCAGCACCAACATTCATAACAGAGACAGGTTTTCAAATATGGATCTCAACCTGGACCACATTTCAGCATCTAAGAGCTGGAAGGATAAATTGTGTTCCTTGGCATAGTAGAATAGAGTAGAGTAGAATAGAATAGAATAGAATAGAATAGAATAGAATAATCTTTACAGTGATTTTACTGGGAAACTCCTGGTATAAGCCATTTGCCTTCCCTTTTTGCCAGTCTTCATCATATAAAGACAGATTGAGAACGAGTATACATACGAGCCATTTTTGTGCTTCATTTCATGCAAACATTCGACATTGCAAAAATTATTTAGTCTAAATGTTTCACATATACACCCCTGGTGAATGTGTGTAAAGTTTTATTAACGTACATTAAAGTAAAAGTTACTTGGTTTTATTACACCGGTGATTGGTTTTTACAAGTCTCTCTTACTTAATTGTTCTTTTACTCTGAACATGGTTAACTTTTTTTCAGATAACTATCGATGCTTTGCGATTTCACAGCAAGACCTCCATACAAAGCCTTTGTTGTGTTCACTCGCGTTTTGTCGGCTCTTTACAGGTTGTTAACACACACACTCCGGGGAAGAAGGTGTGGCTGGGTGGACTTGGACCAGCATGGGCCGGTGGCATCAACAATCTCTCTGAGACGTATGGTGCAAGCTTTCTGTAAGTGGCATAATAGAAAAAAATTCATTAATATTTATATTTTATTTTATTTTCATTTAGTGTATTTTATTTTCCATCTCACTTGCTAATATTCCTGTAATTTCCGCCCATTCCAGGTGGATGAACTCGCTAGGTGTGGCCGCTGTGCAGGGCATTGATGTGGTTTTGCGGCACTCGTTCTTTGACTATGGATACACACATCTTGTAGATCAAAACTTTAACCCTTTACCTGTAAGTTTGTTTCAGCTACACAAGGATTAAACATAATGCGCACTGTTTGGCCTTTCATCACAACAACAGGAGCTGACCAAGCTGATCCCAGTAGGCTCTAAAATGTTTCTGGGCAAAGCCCAGTTCTTCGATAGCACCTCTGGCTCTTTCCCGTGGGAGCTATTAGCTGAGATGAAAGGCGTTTAGTGGCGATGAGTGGTCAGACGCGGGGGCAAAATGCCATGTAACCTAAGCCCTTTATCAGGAGCTCAGGACAGTGTCAGTGCTCCCCTCTACCTTCATCGTAACTGTGTGCCTCTCTGTGTGGGACAGGCGGCTGCTGAGAGATCTGGAATATGAGACTCTGATATGCAGGGAGTTAGTCAAATAGCCTGCAACACTGTGTGGAGCTGAGACAAGTTTTACTATGGTTCGGCCATGCAGGAAGAAAAATATACTAAATGTCTACGGCATCTTTGATTTTTGGGGACACCACTTTAAAATGAGTCATTTTTACATCTTAGGATAAAACTAATCTATATTTATTTGCAAGCTATACAAAATATAATATTGTCTTTAAATCTTAGCTTAAATAATGATTAAAAACTCTGGCGGGTTGACAATCTTTGTCAACTGTTTTTTTTGCTTTAGTCCTTAAAATCTTTATTGGAAATACCAAAACTCCCTTTAAAATTGCAGATGGTATTTTGGTATCTGTTAAATTTGTCTTATGATTGATAGCTCAAGCAGGAGTCTGCTTACTTTCCTCTAACTAAGATGTATCAATCAATCAAGATGGCCTCATTTTGCTTTGCTTCTTGTTTCCATTATTTTTCTGGGAATGTTGAGCTCCCGCTAGGATCACAATGCTTTTAACATTGCTGGATGTCTGATGGCTGTGCAAGCCTACCTGCTGAGAGAATTCACTGCAGGGCCAACCTGTCTTCTGTGGGTAAAATTTATGACTTGGCCCCTTCCCCTATAGGATGACTCCACCATTGGTAGATTCTACTCAGAGCCCCCAGCCCATTAAAGGACTGAACACCTTCATCTTGTTTCCACACTTTCCTCCCCACTCTCTCTCTCTTCCTCTTTTCTTGTTCACGTCCTTCTGTCTCAACCATACTCCCTTTTCCTGTTTTCTTTGTTGTTTTTCTTCCTCGTGACCTGGCTATCTGTCTCCAGAGGTGGGTGGTAAGGTCTTTTTGCAGAGTGATGATGATCTAAGATATATTCCTTAAGGAGTAGACATCTGCTGTATTGGAGAACATATTGCTCCTGTATGAAAAGAGGAAGCAATATTTACTTTACAGTCAAAAGCAGGGAGGTGGAGGAATACGTATAGTTGGTCTTTATAAAAGTACGCCTACCTAATTTTAATTTAAAATGTCTGAAATGATTGTGAATGCAATTTTTAAAAAATCTATTTTAGAACGACAGCATTATTTAATGAAGGGAGAATCTAAAACATTATAAAGTTTGATAGTAAACGCCCACATGGCTCTGAAATGGTCTGTTTTTCTTTCAGCTATTAAATTAAGACAGACTTTCTCCCACCTCACCAAGCTTAGCAATACAAAGTGCAACAACTTTTACTTAATGATCGACATCATGTTCACGCCTTCAGTGAATATTACGTTGGTATCTGCAGTAAGGCTTTTCTTGTGTAGAGCTTTTGTTGCAGCTTTCGCTGTGCCCACATTGCTTTCTCTCAGCTTTTTTTAAATTGTGTTTTGACTGGATTGCTTCGTCCTGGCTGCTCCTGCGCTTAATGTTTGTCTTTCTGTCTATCTACGACGGGAGAGTCTGGGGAAGACTGGGAGACGGCAGGCAGTCTGACAAGAAAACAGCCAAATAGGCAAAATAAAGATTCAGCACCATGGAAAATATTTCTCACAACAATATCTTAATCGTGTTAAATCTATTACTGTTTTGTCTGGCAATTAAGAGCAGCTGTGTACTAAAATTATTCAATCTGTGGCTGTTTTTTTTTTTTTTTTTTTTTTTTTTTTTTTGTTCATAAAATTTGAAAATAAAACGAAAGCAGAAAGTCTCCATTACGCATGATGTAATTACGATAGATCATAGCTCTGACGGAGTATTCATCTATCAGTCCCTCTGGCCACTGTCAACAATATCCCGCTCTATACTGTTCTCTGCTTCTTCGATGCCTTGGCAGCAAATTAAGTTAAAGTCTGCGTGGAAAAAAGAAGCCCTTAAATGTTGCCATATGCAGGATTGCATGGGAACTTCCTGAGGAGCACATGTTGTTCTGAATCTCTTGAAGAGGTGTTGAGTCTGTGTAGTCTGTAGAGTGAGACACAGTATGGTGAACTTATTAAGGATAACGCGAAACAGCAATTTATGATGCACCACAATAGTTTGTAAAAATGTGGTACTTAAGGCATATCTGTTGTTTGGGCTTTACTTTTCATGTTGACTCATGTTTTCACATGTAGATGCTTTTCAAATGAAGTATTCATTGTCACTTTTCAAACCCAAACCTTTCTACACGATCACCAGAATTTCCTGGTAACCTGCCTGGGCTACCAGGAAGTTAAGGCAACATTTTTATTTCTCATGACAGAGTTCAGCAGTAGCAGCTCATTTGTACATAAAATCACAGTATAAGGTTCTGCCAATCAGAGTTCTTCAGATTTGGTAAAGCTTTGATTGGCCGATACTGATTTATCTGATTTAAAATTGTCTTTAAAAACTACAATAAAAGAGCTGAATTCAAACATTCTTTGAGGCTACTTGTTGTGATTGGTCTCTAATTATTTTAAATAATAATATAATTGGAAAATATTTATATTGTTATATTTAGTTTTTAAAAAAAACTAAAATAATTACAGCATGTTATATACTTGTGATTAGCACAATTAGCATGGTCAGCTCATCTCCTATTAGAAAATCAGCATTTATCATTTAGAGAACATTAATTATTACCTTAATCAAGCTTTTTTCTTCGCTGTGCTTAGTCAGGCACTTTTCAATGATTGGAAAAGTATTACATTTATATATTTCTGACAACAAGAGGTGAGTCAAACTGAAAGTTGTTTGATTCTAGTCACCAACTGGTTTCTCTGTGCATCTATTAAAATAAAGAAACACAACTTACTGTGATCTGATGGAACATATGCATGCAAGAAACTCTGAAGACCCATAACATGTTCTAAAAGTAAAAAACAAAAAAAAGCAGATAAGCTTTACAATGGAAATGAGGTTTCAATCTAAAACTTGAACCAGTTTCTAGTTAACTCAAAGCTGACAAATAAAAGATTCTAGTAAGACAGCTTTATGTTTTTAAAAGTGCTGGATGGTTGTTGTTGGATGCATACTTGTGTTTCTAAAATTATTTTTGCAAAATAAAGCTAATTGTGTGCTTCTCTTTGTGTCTTACTGGCCTGGCTCCTACAGGACTACTGGTTTTCGTTGGTCTTCAAGCGTCTGGTTGGTCCGAGGGTTTTAGCTGTCCGGGTAGCTGGACTCCAGAGGAAGCCCCAACCAGGGCGAGTCATTCGGGACAAGCTACGTATCTATGCCCACTGTACGAGCTACTACAAGTATGTACCAGATTTCATGTGCATCATGGCCTGACAGCTTTTTTTTTATTATTATTATTATTTTGTTTTAATTCTAAGACTATAACTTTTGCAAAAATACAGCAATGTGTTGGGAATGTCCTTGAAGCTTTAGAACAAAGCAGACTTTTGCAGTTAAAACAACCCCCAGTGTCACTGTGCAAATACCCGAGGCTTATTGTCTGGTGGGGAAGAACAAAATCTCCTTTTCGCCCATTTGGCGTCCCATAAATAAGCAGTTCATGGACACTCGCTCTTTCACAGCTCAGAACCTATAAAACTTAACGGGTATCACTTATCAGGTGTATGGGTTCTGTCTCCTTGTCGTCAAAGAGCCGCTGAAAGGTGTGCTAAGCCTTCATCCCGTCTCGGATTGGCTGGAGGGGGATATTTGAGGGGGTTGGGGGGAGGGACAATAAGGCAGTCTGTGCTGGGAGGAGATGAAGAGTGGCCATGGCCTGTTCAAGGTTATCGTCTAACCCAGGCCAGAGGCTGTCAGCACCAGGCTAGACTTACTCTACGGCCTTACTCTAGACATAGTTCACTTAGAGTTTGGAACATCTCAGGTAGAAATAGGTTACTATTGCTCAGATAGGAGGATGATTACAAGTGCAGGAGATTTTGACAGTTTTCAATTAGTTTGGTAGTTTGGGAGTGGAATGATGTTATGTGCACAAGTTCAAGACTCGTTTACTCGTGGCGAAACATTTAGGACTGAAAACTCTCCCTTTCACATTCAAAACCACTTTAGCTTCCAATATTTCTGCCACTTTGTGGTTGTACACAGTCAGCGTGTGGAGAAACCCTTGTTGTCTTGGTGGTTTGGCTGTACTGTAAATGTGTCCAGCCAGTGAGTGGATTGAAAAGTTTCTTCAGCTTAGATGTTTGACTTCTTCTGTCCTTTTACCTCCCTTTAGTGGTTTGTGTGGCATTGTTTTTGTCTTTCTACTGACGCACAGACATCAAACAGAAAATGAGTTTATGTTTCTGGTTTGGTTCCTCATTGCTTGGGCCAAAGAGATCATTATCAATTTCTCCATCTAACCGTTGGGTCCATCACTCGCTGCCCTGCTCCATGTTTCTTAGAAACGAGACTTTAAGAGCTTACCCAGAGCCCGACACGCTGAGATCCCAGCTCCAGTGCAGTCTTTTTTTCTGTCTTCTGGTAAATATATTGAATGCTTGCTGTCTTGCAGGGTGATGAAATAAATGGTTCGCTCTGTGCCCAAAAGAAAGATAAACATTAAGCCAAAAACAAGTCTGCTGTAAGGATATGAGATTTTTTTTTTTTTCTTTTAGGGAAGGGTTGTAACCACCAGACTATTTAGCCTTGACCCTGAACACCACGGCTGACATGTGGTATTCACTACAGCTGTGTTGTCTTTGTCATATCTGGGCCCTTATAAGATTTTATCATGTTTGTTTTATCTGTCTCGCTTAGTTATTTACCTTTAGCTAATATTCCTATCAAATTGTGTCCCTAGAGCAGGACTTAAACAGTGTTGTCTGTGTAACTCAAGAATTGTTGTCCTTTTTGTTAGAGGAGCCTCCATTTGACCCAGAACCAGACAAAAGCAGGTTTTAATATTAGATACTCTACAAACTGATTATACATTATTGTATTGAAATGTTAAATATATCAAAATAAATGAAGTGAATGCAAAATGTAGAGTGGAAACAAGATATTCACTTACACTGTGTCACAAGACATAACTTTTTTTTTGCAGCTTGACACAAAATTAGGACAATTTCTCCTTTTTTTCATCTTTAGATCAGATAGAAAATTATTTTTGTTTGTTTAAGGCCTTTATTATGACATGGATAATATTTTTTAGATTTTTTTCAATACTTTCTTGAAAGTCAGAAGTTTACATATATTAACTCAACTATGTCTTTTAACTATTTGGGAAATCTCTGATGATGATGATGATGATGATGATGATGATGATGATGATGATGTCATGGCTTTGTAGCTTCTGGTAGGTTGATTTGCAGCTTTGGAGTGGAATGGAAGCAAACACATTTTTGGTCAACAACTCAAACTCAGAATAAGTTTGTAAACAATAATAGCCGCTATTATCATCACTGAAGTATGGCGATGACAACATTGTGTTATCAGCCTTGAAATTCAATCTTGAGCACAATTTTTTCTGTCAAATGACAGATAATCCATAGTGTGCAGTCAAATTAGTTACCAAGTTTTTACAAATAACGAAATGAGTGCTTTGGAGTGGCCATCACAAAGACCTGATCTCAGTCCCATAGAAAACTTGTGGGCAGAGCAGAAAAGTTGTGTATGAGCAAGGCGGCCTACAAACTACCAGATCTGTCAGGAGAAATGTGCCAAATTCTCCACAAGCACTTATGACTTGTGGAAATATGCTAAAAATGTAGGAAAAGTAATAAAGCAATGTAAATATATGTCAGCTAGCTCATAGACATATTTTACTAACTGGCCAAAAACAGAAAAGGTTTAGTTTGACTTGATGTCAGACAGTGAGAAAACAAGGTAATGTGTCCTTTTATATGGCGTATGTAAATATCTGGTTTCCTCTTCATCTGTTAAACATACTTTACCTTTCTTTCTGTATTTTCTGAAAGTGTTTTGATCCAGATGAGATAAATGAGTTGTGCTTTTAATCTATAATTTGTGATAGAAGTATCAAAGACTTCCCTCTCTTTGTATTTATCATTACTAATAGAAAGCCTAATTCATAACGGCATTGTAATATAGAAAATTCTCAGTAGCAGATGTGAAGAAGAGTATGTTTTATTTTCTTGCCAAGAGGCATTTCAGTGCAAAATCAAAGTAATGTTGTGCTTTATCTGTTGTGGGATCAGTCCTAACTACATGAGAGGCTCCATTACGATCTACGTTATCAATCTACATCGGTCGAGGAAGAAAATCAAGCTAGCAGGGACGTTACGGAACAGGACCGTCCATCAGTACCTACTCCAACCCCACGGCGAGGGTGGACTCAGAGCCAGGTTGAACTTTGCCTATTTCTTTGTTTCTATTCATTTAAAAACAGCTAATTATATACCCCTAATGATGTGATTTCAGATTACGATCATAAAAGGTAATTATTTTGTGCAGTGGTCTAAAGGGCATAGAGCTGAAGAGTCAGGAATATTGGAATTTTATAAGCAGTTTTTATAAGGTGCTAAACACAGACCCTTTACAAAGCTGCATTAAATTAATTTAGTTTTAAGACCATTGGTTGTGCTGAGCCAGCATGCTGGGTGAATAGCACACCACAAAACATGTAAATACACATCTAGATTCCCCGTTTTTTTCCCCTTCTGCTCTCTATCAGTTGTTTTCTGTTGGGGCTTTCATGGTATTACGCGGAAATGTTCCCAGTACATATCCATTCACAAGGTTAAATAAAGTTCAGTTCAGATTATTTATGCAGCACCAACTGACAACAAAAGTAATCTCAGGATACGTACGGAGAAAGTTCAATTCAAATATACCGAGGCAATCCTTTTCAATCCTGGCATAATCCAGTTCAGTTATTCCAGTGTGTTTTTAATCTGTTTTCCTTCTCGATTTCCAACTTAGATACAATAATACATTTTTCATATAACTGCTGTCTGTTTAACCTCCCAGTGCTGATTTGGTCATATTTTATCTATGATTTATTTTCAGTTAGTGTAATAACCCCACATAATTCTAATTTCCTCAAAATGTTTCTTGAAATAAAATCATTATAGTTTTAGTCTCATGCTCTCTACCCTAAGTCACCAGGTCTGTTTTTTTTGGACTTTGATTTAAGCCCAAAATCCTGGAATAACAGCCTAATGACTCACAACTGTGGATGTGTGAGATTGTCTTTGAAGCATACGATACCTGCATATGGCCTTAATGGAGGCTGACACATAAACCTGGAGAACAGCGTAATGATGAAGGATGTTTTTAGTGTTTGAACAGGATCGTAAGGCAATTAAAAGGCGAGGCAGCTAATGATGCCCCATTATCTGTTCTTACAGAACTGTCTTTTACCACAGGCACTGCATGAGAATTTAATGATCAATTCAACAGCACCAGATGTCTATAAATTTGCCTTTGTGGGACTTTTTAAAGTGTTTAAACTAATGCATGTCGAGGGGTTGTCAGGTCAGTTTTACTTGTAAATTCTCATTGGAGGGCATAATTTTATTTGAAATTTAATTTAAATTGGTTGGTTCTTGTAAAACCTCCAGACCGCCAGTTTTTATTTCTATTGCATTATAAACTTTACAACATCAGAAACTGAACCACATTTAAGAAAAGCTTTGATTTTTTTTAAACTAACGATGCTGTGAACTAAAGGAATACTGCTTCAAAAAAAAAAAAAAAAAAAACTGCAAATAAAGCTAATTCTAAATGATGTAGTTAATGTTTTATAGATAAAGACACATTATAAATAAACACAAAGCAGCAACAATTGCTGTTGGATTGTTGGAATTCAATAAATGTTTTTATCTTCATTTATTGAATGCAATGTTCTCTATTTTACAAGTATGCATAACAAATATGAAAATGTTCTGGCAAATAAACATATTTCCATTCAAATGAGACTGAATACGCTTTTAAGTTTAAATCAGACAGAATAAACTGTTTTTCTCCTGACACTACAAAGAGTACTCATAATCTAAAGTCCTTAAAATGTTTGCCAAAAGCCCTTTTTATAGGACAAAATAGAAAAATACATTTAAACTTATTTTTAGTGTTGTTTTCTCTAAAATTAAATGTTAATTTGGTGCTGATTTATAATCCACTTTTAATTATTTTTAAACTACTTATGCCAAGTAGTTAAAAAATGATCTGCTATTGAAACTTGTAGGTTTTATCTGCGCTATTGTGCTACAAAATTGTAACAGCAGCGCCCCCAAGTGTTTAACTTTTGGAATCAGCGTTTCAACCAAAAGTCGATGCAATTTATCTTCCTCTTTAGCCTTTCACATACATTTTACATTTTGTGGTATTATGTGTCAGAAGGCAGCGGGGAAAGACTTACAAAACCATCCCTGATGACCCTCAGATGGCTAGACAGAAACACTCACACTACATACCAAACAATGAAGATCACTCATTTAACGGCTACAGTGTCCTGTACAAGGAATCCTTATTTTTAAAGGTTGCACTCTTCAACAGAAAAAAATGTTATATTATTCTGTCAAATAGCAAAGGTTGAAAAACAAAAGTCCATTTGATTTTTATTGATTCCCCCAAGTGCACCCAGTGTCACACTGTAAGGTGTGAGATTGTTTATAGCGCTGATTGTGGCCTTAATGTCTGATGCAATATTAAAATTTTCTGGAAAGCTGAATTTTGGGTTTTGGTTAGCTGTAAAATGAAGTAGAATAAAATCCTGAAATATATAACTGTGTGTAATGACTTTCACTTTCTAAATTAAAATATAGTGATAAATGAAATATTTGATTGCATTTTAATATACTGAGATGCCCCAGTGAAACCTATTTAAAATTCTAGTATTATAATATTTCAGTTCTGGCTATCAATGTTTCCTGTGACTATGTTCATTTTTAAAGGGTGTAGAATCTGTCTGCTTCTTGAAATAAATAAGGACTCTGTGGGTCTAACTATTTTTGTACTCTTTTTACAGACATGTACAGCTGAATGGGGAGAAGCTCCTCATGGGCAACAATGAGACATTCCCAGAGCTAAAACCTAAAATTCTACGGGCTGGACGGACAATAGCTATGCCTCCAATGACCATAGGGTTTTACGTCATCAAAAACATTAACGCATACGCCTGTCGGAGATAACAACGACTCTTCCTTCCGGAGCACAGAACACTATATGAGTTTTCTGGAGGCAAAGCTTAAAAACCAAATCACCAGAGGATACGGCGTTGTCCTACTTGAGGACAGCAGACATTTGGAAACACCCTTGCTGAAAAACAGCCGACTAAGAATGAGATTATTATTATTTTTGTGGGAATATTTAAACCGCTCTTCCCAGTTTCAAATAAACCTCACATTCTCTCCTCTGTTCCAACAAAGTCTTTCTCACTATGATGCATAAGAAGGACTTCACTGCTGAACACACGTTGCCTTTTCGCCAATAGTTCCTCAAAAGGTGCACAACTTTATGTGGTAAGTTATTGTTTTTGGACTGTGACATTTTCATTTTGTGGGGCACAAAATGGCAAAATTATAAACATTGTTTGGGCTGATATTTTCTTGTCTTTAATTGTCCTTCTCTCCCAGACTTTTAGTTGCTGAAAGAAAAAAAAACACAAGTACAATATTTCTCACAGAGAAAACTGTGGCATAGCTAACTTTTGTGCATTTATAAGCTTTTTAAATTAATTTGATAAAGCTACTGATGTGTCTACTAAAAGCATTTTTTCCCTTTATTTTGAAGAGGCTTACATTGAAAGTGTGGGGTTGATTATTTTGTCGTCTTTGTTTTTGCTTTAGTGATGCAAGATTTCCTTTTATCTGGAGAAGATACATTCGATATCAGTGAAGTTGTTCCAGTATTTCGAGGAAAATCTTAAGAACAATATAAAATACACTTGAAACTGGGTTTACTTAAAAACATCTTAAGTCCCAGTTTTTCAGGTACAGTTTATAAGCCTTTTCATTTAATTTTATATCCGATAATCCTTACTATTTTAATGCTGCTAGGTCACTTTTGTACGGAATATATCTTTGTACAGACATTCAGTCATATTTTTAGAGTATGTATTGTACATAAAAAATATAAAGGAGATTTAAGCTTGATATGTTAGATTCAATATGCAATTAATTTATGATAAAAAAAGTCTATTTCTAATATTGAATGCCCAGTTCTTTTTTGTTTTCATACTCAGTTTCTTTGTAAAATTGTAAATGTTGTCATGCAAAACCATTAATATGCTTTAACTTTTTCATTATTTGTCACTTGCAAACCTCAAATGCCAAAAAACAGTCGTATTTAATAAAATAGAATATCCTTTCTAATGAGGCTCATTAAACATACTTTTCACTAGACCCACATCTCTGTTAAATGTCTTTAACAGAGATGTGTTTAAATCTTAAATTAAAATGTAAGTTATTTTAATCTTAAATGTCATGTTTTCATTAGCTAAAAGCAATGAAATAAATAGACTTAAGAACATCAGTTTTTTAATTGATTTAGCAAAATGAGCAAATTTTCAATATACTAATTTATTGAAGTTAGGTCTTATGGCTGTGTTTTATTGTATTTTTATGTTATAAACAAACAGAAATTCAAGCATAATTGTGAATTTGAAAAAAAAAAAAGGCGCCCATTTTGCATTTGTTTACGTGTGCATTTGTCTTCAGCTACTTACTTTCTGCTTGCTTTCCTTTATCCAATGATCATTCCACTCTTGCACATAAACCAGATTAGCAGAGTTGCATGAGAAGTTGTGGGTGTTGTTGTGTAACACCGCCGTTCATAAAACTAAACAGGTTCATCTCTGACCATCCTGTCTTCTCTATTCTTTGTGATGCTGTTTACTGAACAGCATCTATACTGAGATTAAAATACATAGTGGGAGAATCTACTTAGCCAAATTTTAAAAGCATTTGGTTGTATTGGAATTAATTTGCAGGCAAACAAGTAAATACAGTTGAACACATATGCACACCACACTTTTCAGATTTTTACTCGCAAAAATAAATCCATGCATTATTACAACATAATGTAATTATGGCTGACATTATGTTGGTCTATTATATGCATTTTAAAAAATCCCAAATAAACGCATTATTTGGGAAGTTTGTGATAATACATGACAGAATGTGAAAAGGTTTATGTTTGGTGAAATATTCATTGAGAAAGAATTAGTATTGATCTGAGAAGACGCTAGTGGGTCTAATGATAAATTTATCTTAAGTGTTTTCACCAACCTATTTCAATGTTGTCTGTATTTATCAGACTAACACCATTTACTCATTTATTCCTCCAAGCTTAACAATAAGTTCAAAACACAATAAAAGTTGAGAAAGAACTGGTTCAGTGTTCAGAAATGTTAAATATAAATATCATTTGCCTCTGAATGTTTTTATACGTAATGTAGAGATGTTTATATTTCTTTTGGAGAGCATTATTTTAATATGGAAAGTGTGCCTGTATTATTATTATTATTGTTATTTTGTTTAAAATAAAAGTTTACATTGCTATTAAAAACCCACAGAGCATGTTTTGTGTTCATCATACATTCAAGTCGATTCCTCCTGCTGTAGATGTACATCAAACATTGGAAAAGATCAGACTGTGCTGAACTTTCCCTGTAAACATGAGTCAAAGGAATGAAGAAAAAGGAAGGTTTTGATTTATATTCGCACAGGAGCACAAGAGAGCAGATAAACCCTCCCTGAGGGAGATAATAAATACAAACTGTCACTTTCTTGCAGCATCCTTTCATGAAGTTTTTAAGTTGCTGTTTTTGACACACTCACTCACTCACTCCTACAAAGTGCTACATGCTACGGCCCCAGATGTGGGAGCAGCTGGAGCGACCCTTTGTAGTGGCGTCTTGTCACTGTATGAGGCGGCTGCTGATGGGAACCACGGAGCCAGGACGGGCTCAAACGGCAGACTCAGACAAGCTAAACCTGAACCACACATGGCTTACAGTCGGCTGATGCACAGATAACCAGGATTTGCTTGATGCTTTTGCGTTTGATGGATCTTCGGTTTCTTCTCTGAAAGCCTGGCGGTACAAAAATGTCCACGCTAGTGATTCCTGTGCTGATGTTTGATGCGTGTGTGCTGTTAGCACAAAGAGGCCATGATCCAAAGCATGTACTTTTATTTACATTCTGTTTTAGATTTCATAAACTTGAAATTGGCTCCTGCTTTTATGTAAGGAGCGGAAGTGTTTTTTGTTTTTTCTTTTTCCCCAGAAATAGCCTTTCCTTCACATGTGGTTCACTTTAAACAAGCTGACTCTTTTGACAAGCAAGAGTCAAAGCAGGCTTGTTAACACTTGGCCATATTCCTGCATAGTGGTACTCATTATGCTGTTGGCCACATATAACTGCTGATTTGGATGAATATTCGCATGTATTAATTTTAGATCCCAGAGACAAAAAATAGTCTTTAAGTGAAGAACTGGACTGTCATTAGGTGATATCTGCTGTTTTATAGCAACTCTTCTTTTACAAAAACTTAAATAATTATATGCAATTCACAAGATTTCTGCTGGATTCTGAAATCTCCGAACAGATATCAGTGAAGCAATTTGATTGGGCTGATGTGAACAATGAGGCCTAAGTACAGCTATTGATGCCCCTCACGATTCACCGCTTCCACTCACTGAACTGCGATCTGATTTAGGAAGACTGTGCCGTGCCTCACCACTTGTGCGTGACAGCGTCTGCACAGTGGAGGTAGCTGTTGCTCAGGCCCAGCTAACACTGTTTATATGCAGGGATCCATTTTGAGGCATGCAAGGCCCCCCCACCCTGTCAGCAAACATTGAGGATTTCATGATGTTTACTCTGTATATACAGGAGTCAGCCTAAATAAGATCGTCATGAACTCCAGGTCTCCAGAAAACTGATGGACTAGATTAGACTTTGGCTCGCAATGTCCCAAATCCCAGCATTTGGGACCATTTCGACCCAAGCAGGGTTAATAAAACATAAATATTTATGCTGCTTTGCTTCACTCAGAGGCCTAGCGCACAGTCTGTGCAGAATATTATGATAAAAGGCAGATTTGTTGAAGCCACCAGACGTTTCTCTGAGAAGCGGCCTGGTGTTTCAATAATTTCTGTTAGTAAGTCCTGCCTACAGTTTTCAAGCGTCTTAGTGGGTAGGCAGCTCCAGGCTGCTTGTTTTTTTTTTGTTTGTTTGTTTGTTTTTTTACTCGGTTTCCTTTTGTGATACATATAAGACTAAATAATGACTGCAAACTGTCCTATGACTTAGTTTGGCCATGTTCAGATTTAAACTTGTGTTAAATAGGTGTCAGTGCACACCTTTCACCTTTTTTAGGTTAATGCAGATTATGCTTTGTCCCTGTTTAATGTAAATTAACAAATACAAAACATCAACTGCAGATGTTTATCAGCTTGTTCTCATTCTCAAAAGATATCAGTCAAGAAAAGAAAGAAAATGCAGTTTGAAATAGACAGAAACACGAATTCAGACAATAAATCAGTATGCCTTTCTGGCCTCAATCACTTAACATTTGCACATAGAGATCTCACAACAAACAGAGGCTCTGAAGAGTGGGATTGCTTTTTGACAAATGTACTGTAGTTCGTTATACCAAGTTGTTTGTGCTATGCTAACATTATTTTCCACATCAGTTAGGCAGACCGACCACTCTTTCATCATATAGGCTTGAAAACTGGCTCAGAGCTCATACCCCATCTTTCTTCACAAAAACCAAAGGGCAAAACCAAAGATCCCTACTAATCTAAATCTAAATCTTGACGCTGCATACCACAAATACCACATTATTATCTCAAACTCTCAGCCCGTCATGTGCTCCACTTCATTCATCAGCACATGACTTGTTCCTGCCTCAGTGATCATTGGGCTCCTGGAAGAATAGTTCACTGAAAAGAGGGGCTCAAGAGCTGGGTTATGGCAGGCCCTCATGACATATAATCCAACCAACCGCATCCAGAAAGTATTCACAGTGCTTTATGTTTTCCCCACAATTTATGCTACAGTACTGCCTTATCCCAAATTGTTTCAAATTAACTTCTTTCCTCACAGCTCTACACAAAAACACCCCATTATGACAATATATAAAAAAAAAAAAACGTTTGAGATGTTTCACTGTCAACTGTGGGACCTTATATTTAGACAGATGTGTGCCTGTCCAAATCAAGTCCAGTCAGCTTAACTGACCGCAGGTGGACTTTGTAGAAACATCTCAAGAATATCAATTTAAGATTAATATTAAGCAAAGCCTCATGTACATGTGATTTTTTTTTTCTTATAAATTTGCCAAACACTCAAAATGTTTTCCCATATTTGTATTCACACACATAAATTTGTGTGTGAAATTCGGAGGAGAGACACTAACTTAATACACCACAGAGGTTGCAGCATAACAAAATGTGGAAAATTTGTATAATTCCAGATGAACGGTATGATACATTTTATACGTAAATTTTAGGTTACTGTTATCAAAATTTATGTTTTCACCTTATTTACAAGACAAACAAACTCTCCTGGAATAGAAAGGATTGCAAAACGCTATGATTACTCACATTAAGGTAATTATTTTTAATTGGGTATGGACTGCTAGCATCTACCAATTTGTAAAGTTGCAAAAATCTATGTTCGGATATCTAGAAAAGCTGTTATTCTTTCATTTACAAATGATGTCACTTTTCCCACTGCACAGGTATATTTTTCCTATGTGGAATAGATCTTGTACATGTCTATGGAAATTTTATAAACCAAAACACACAAGACATTATTACAGCTATTATTAAGAATAATTTTTCTTTGACCTTTTATTTAATGCAAAAGGTCAAAGGAACAGAAGAAGATGGCACAGCTTCAAGTTCCTTTTGGATATATCAAGTATCTTTGTAGATATTTTCAGTCATGCTGTTTCAATGATTTTTCAAAGTAATCAATATAAAATAGCTTTTTTTCACTTAAATGCAACCAATTTCTTACATCATCAGGATTTGAATGCTTTGGAGGGAGAAGAGATGTCTGGAAAAGCTTTTCTTGTCAGACATTTAAAATCCAACTTCTGACTTGAAGCTTTTTGACCGTGAAAGTCTGGAACGCAAGTTTCTTCTGGTAATTTTTATTTTTCAGATATGCACACTTATCTTTCATTATAGTAGGAATATGAAGTCCAAACTGTTGGCATTTCTAGCACCATCAGTACACTGTTATCCTGGATGAAAAAAAAACAAAACAAAAAACAAAACACATCACTGTGCACGCATAAATCTGGATGGATCTACAGATACCTTGCAAAGACTTTCAGACATAGAAATATGGTTTTTAATTTGTGTGCATCAAAGTATTTGAAATAAACTTTACTGAACAAGCTGTGCTCACTACTCATTGAAGAATAACCAAACTTTCAGTTCACTAACCCCTACAACAATTTTATTCAAAAATGTCTTCTTTTTTACAAGACCTATACATTTTTGGGACTATGTGTGTGACTATTTCTGCATAAGCCTGGTTGCATGCCTGTTTTGTATGAAGAAAGCAGAACGCCAAGAAAGAAGCAGATGAAAGAAGAAATGTTCAGATCACACTGGGCGACTTATCCGCAGCAGTTGTCTTGGAATAAAACCAGCATGTTAGCTATTTATTTTTGCCAGCATAAACTGATGACTATCATGAATCCATGAGCATCAAAGTTAATACCGCAAATCATTTGGCCAAGACCCTGCAGTGAAAACAGATGAACTATGAATTGGTATTTCAGCCCTTTCCTATTGATTGATCACAGCATGTAAAAAAAAATCTGACTGGAACAGAACTAAAAAAAAAACATGTCATGAATCAGTTAGTTAAAAAAAGACTTATAAAAGAGATGAAAGCAAAATCCCAACTTAAAATCTATACTTAATGATATTTAAGGCAATCCAATTATTAGATGAGCTGCTACTGTTAGTTAATTCAATGCGAGAAAAAAAAAATCCTAAATGTGCCTCATAACATTTAAAGTGCAAAAAACGAAGCATGTGTATTTTACATTTAAATAGATCCACCACATTGTAACATATACATTTTTCAGATTCAGCATGAATATATTTATGAACAATTATTGCGAGTCTTAAAGTCTTTAAATTCCCTTTAAAAAGCAAAGATCTGCTCCGAGAAGCAGATAATTGCCGGATGATTATGTGATAAGTTGACTTGCCGTAAACAAATTTCCTGGCTGTGAATCGCGGCTGCAGTCACATGACTGCGTTGCGCTTCGGTCGAAAAGTGCGGAAGAAAGCAATGAACACAAGCTGAACCTGCAGAGGAAAAGCAGGAGAAAGCTGGACTTTTCAACAGCAGAAAAGGACGGAGATGTAGAGACAATTCAGAGAGAGAACTGAGCTGAGAACCCAGAGTGAGTCGATGTGAGATCAGCTAAAAGTTTCTGTTGGAGCAAAATGTCAGAGAGGTTAATGAATGGAGGAAGTTCGAGTGTTGTATTAAGATTTTATGTAAAACTTGACAGATTGGGCCATTCAAGCGCTTCGCCTATAATATCGCTGTGCTTTTTTTTTTTTGGCATAAGAAAAGATGAGTAAAAGAAACCGCGCTTGATGGGAAACTGAACTTTCATCTCAGTCAATAGCAGATCAAGGTAAACATCAAGAGTTGTGGTCTCATTGCTTCCAGTGCTTGTTGACATGCCTGTCTAATGAGTCAGCACAGATGATTGTTAAAAGTGTTTCTTCACTGGAGTTTTCTGTTACTCGCAGACTTTGTGACTTAAGTTCCAAGCACTTCATTGGTGAGTTTGGTCTTTGCAGTGTTGAAATTTGACTGCATAATCCTTAAGTTTACAATGATTAAGTATGATGATGCTAGGAGAGCAGGAGCAGCAGATGATACTTAAAAGGACAGATTGAGTTTAATGTTTGCGGGATTTACATAAAGGATGATGTGAAACTCTTTTGCATGTTTTCATTGGTGTTTTTATGACTTGTCTTCAGTGAAGAGCTCATCTTTAAGGTTTGAAGGCCTTATTACCATTACCCTCCTAATTGGCTTAATTCTACATCTTGGTCAAAACATGTCTTTTTAAGATGCATTCTTTTCTGCTTATTTTTAAATAATAACATAAAAAATGCTTAATATTGTTATTGTTGTAGGGTTTTTTTTTTTTTATGATTATTTATTTATTTTTGTTATAGACCAAAAACTGGACTTTTAACAAAACAACACTAAAGATATTGGCTTTTTCTTTCAACGAAAACATGTTTTGTTTTGTTTTTTAGTTTGCTTTGGTTTCTTCTGTTCATGTTCTTGCCTCTATCTTTTTTCCCACAATGTAGAAATAATTTAAAAAAAATTACAAAAATTTCATTGTTGTTTCCACCTGTGAAATGCATCAAACCAGGCATCTGCTTTTCCTCCCAGCCAGCTTTAAGTTTTTCACCATTAGACTTTTTGCTTTTCTTCCCTGTTTTTGTTTTACAGTGTAGCATCCTTTTTCGAGTATTTGACGGGAAGACGTTTCTGGTCCAGATGAAGTGCTTGTTGATAGCCAGCGAGAGCGCCGAGGTCCTCTTCCACTGGAGTGACCGGGAATATCGCCAGAACATCCAGGAGAAGTATGGGGTCTCTCAGGAGGAAGGCGAAGGGGTACGGAGGAGGAAAATAAATCCTTCTTATTTAATTGCTTCTAGTGAAGGCTTAAAATTACTCTCATTAATTTTATTTCCAATTCTTCGTTTCAGCTTCCTGCCTTTGAGGACATCTTGAGCACTTTGTTTGCTCCCATCATTATCTCCTGCAGCACCTTGGAGGACAGCTACACCTCTTTCACCACTGATAACAACCACATCTACGTCCTACACCAGGTAATATCCGCCCATCCTCCATCCTTCGTGACGCAGTTACATAAAAAAATTATATCAGTTCTGACCTGTGAACTTTTATGCTCTAATTCTGAAATATTTGACAGTAGAAAGCACTTATGCCGCAGTGACCTGAATGAATGCCTCTCTTCTAGCGAGGCGTCACGTTTGTCATGTGAGTGGAGTTAAAGAGTCAAGCCAGGCTTTGTCCCCCTGTGGCACATGATCTGGTTGCACCGTCAAAACGTAGCGCCATTTTCAGGGAACTCCAAAGCAGAATAATGTCACAAAGCATCTCTCATTTTTGCATTGTCTTTTGCAAATGGAACAAAAACCTAATCGTGCTGCGTTGTGCTCCTTCAGTTCGACGAGTGTCTCTACATCGCTGTGAACGGAGACGGCGAGGAAAAGGAGGACGACCTGAGGAGAAAATTGTACGTGCTGAAAAAGATGGTCGAGGTCATGTTCGGGATGGTCACGCTCAGTGGGAACCTCCTGAGGAAAGAGTAAGAACGTCCAGCCTCTTTCATGTGTGCTCTGGACTGCGTTAGGGTGGATGTGACGCCTGATCCATTTGGTTCCCCTTCAGACTGCGGCCTCAGGACACGGAGCAGAGAGCGAGGCTCTGGAAGTTTCTGCAGAGCCTGCTGGAGACCTACAGCCTCCTCCGGGAAAACGACCAGAGCTTCTTAGTGGAGGTGGAATGCTTTTTGCTTCTTAAGCACCGGGGCCAGAAGGGGATAAACGAAACATAACTTCAGACCTGGAATGTGGATTTTTTGCCATTGTGAATGCAGCTAAGCTAAGCCTTGATCAGACCTGTCTGAGCAGTCGGTCTGATTAGTAAGTAAAGGTTTCTACTGGCTGGAGCAAATCCAGGATTCTTTAAATTCATTCATTTTTAAAAGAAAGTGTGTTTTCCCTCACCTCAAATGTTCCTAATTTATTTATTTATTTACATAATTTCCTTTTACATTACTTTAAACAGCAAACATATCTGAATTTCATATAGCTTGTTACTCAAAGCATCTTTAGTTTTCACACATATCTTAAACTAGAAAATACTGTTTTCATTGTTTCATACTTATTTCTTCTCTTTACAGAATATTTCTGTAGATCGAGGGTCAGGATTATTACTCCACCTTTCTAAAAGATTTAAAAACTATTATTTATTTGCAATTGCTTTTTTGTACATCTTCACTTCATAATTTTGGTGGATTAAATTAGATGGAAAAAATAATTGGTATACAAATTAGTAAAATATCATTTGAAATGGCAATTAATTTTGCCCGCTAGTTGAACATAAACTGCCCACACCATTATACTACCTCCCCCTTGTTTTATTAATTTTTTTATTTATGTAATCTGGACTAGGATTTTAAAAAAAGTTAAGAAAAGACAAATAATATAAGATCTAAAATTGGTGATGATATTAATCGACATAAGCAATAAATAAAAACAAATAAACAGAATTATAAAATCCAGACAAATAAATAATAAACAGTTATTACAATAATTTAAACTGGCCACTGTAATACAGTGAAGGTTTAAACAACCTATAAAAGTTTATCTTTCTCACAAGTCATTAAATGCTTTTTTCCTGTAACTTATGTATTAACTTTTCACTAAAAATAATCCCCAATATGTGATTATCTAAATAAATCCTGGTAGTATTTTGGAGTCAAAGTTGTTACTTGTGGTGCTCCTGTTTTTTGTTTGTGCAGAAGAAAACTTAACTTCACAGTTTTTTTTCCGTAAGAAATAAATTGAAGTCCAGTTGTTTTATTTCCTCCGTCTCTCAGGCAGTGGAGCGGTTGATTCACCCGCAGCTCTGTGAGCTGTGCATAGAGTTCCTGGAGCGCCGCCTAGTCCAGCAGCTCAACAGCAGTGTGGAGCGAGCAGGAGAGGAGGTTCTGCACGCCTTCGTCCTCGTTCACACCAAGCTGCTCGCTTTCTACTCCAGGTTCATGCTTTCATTGAAAACGTCCCAGTTTTGTTTTTTCATACCCTGTGCAATTTACTGCTGCCAACTTGTATTTATTGTGTTTTATATTTGCATTTTGATTTTGTACATATTTGCCAACCCTCTGCTTCTCTCACTGCAGCCGCAACGCGAGCATCCTCTCCCCCTCAGACCTGCTGGCCCTCATCGTCATGGCGCAAAATATGTATCCCAGCAATTTAGATCTGGACGACATGAGTCCGGAGGTATCGAACGGCCTACAACTTCTCAAACAGCTGCTTGTTTCTGCTGTTTGTTTTTTTTTCTTCACCATTTTCTGTTTCTCTTTGAAGGATGCTGAGAGCACATCCGGTTCTGGTCCTGAAAGTTTTTATACACCAGAACCTTCCCCCTCCAGTAAAAGCTCCAGTAGCTCAGGTGAGTTATTGAGTAAAGTAATTTTATTTGTGCTAAATTTGTTGCTTCTGTCTTGAGGACTGACTTTGTTTTTGGTTTACTAGAGAAAGCTGGCCGAGGAGAAACTCCTGTGTTTGAGTTTGTGGACCCAGAAATCCAGGTCAGGATATTTTTCTCGACAAGACACAAAGATTGTAATTAAAAGTGACACACTTTTAGCTTCATTAATGTCTTTAGATGGCAGAGGACAGCTTGCACACTCTGGAAATTAACCCACCGGACCCTGCGAGCCCTCGAAGAGTTTTCCTCGAGGTGTCACACAAAGATGGGCTGTATCCCATGATGCCTCACTCCATGTACTGCCTGTCTCTGTGGCCAGGCATCACACTAGTGCTGCTCACCAAGGTTTGTGGTTACATTAAAACAAAGCCTGTTTCTCTTTAGTTCCAGCAAAGATGCTTGTGGCCCGTTGTAGATAGATGTTTAACAGACATTGTATACAATTAACCCTGCAATGCCATTGAAATACTCTTTAATTTTTAAAGTATTTTATTGGGATTTAGCAACACTAGGTTGTTCATAAAATAGAGGGTCCTACTTCAGTTTTTCTTACACAAAATGTCTGGCATTTGTATTCAGACACCCTGAGTCACTACTTCCTAGACTACATTTCAATGCCATTACAGTTGGAGGTTTTTGTTGGTATGTTTCTAGTATCTTTGCACACCTAGAGAAAAATGATGGCCCACTGCAATGCAAAAGCGTCCTCTGTTTCCTGACTAAATAACTTTAGTTGGCAAATGGTTGCACTGAATATTATTTAGTGATGTTAGAGTAAATAGCTTTATGTTTTTGGAATTTCAACACTGGTAGCGTTTTTCTTAATCTTAATTATATATTGCGAGAAAATGGGGAAAAAGTTCAAGAGGTAAGATCATTTCTGAAAGGCACTGTATATCTAAAGACATTCTGTATTTGCTCTCTTGTCACCCATGTCAGATTTCCTCCAGTGCACTGGCCATCTCGGTGTATAAGTACTTGGAGGACTTTGACAAGCTGGAGAAACGTTTACACGAAGGCCATGGAGGTCCTGTTTCTGCCAGAAGTCCTCTGAATATGCAGGACATTCGCTCCAAAATGGACAAATTCATCAAATCTTTGGAGCCCCATGACTTACAGGTAGATGTTCCCAGTTTCAGACCTTGTCATTTCATTGTAGGACCTTCTAAATTATAATGGAAAATTAAATTTGTTTAATCGTCATAATCTGAACTCAAAAGAACCTCCCTATATTCCTTACTCTTATTTAAAAGAATCACAATTAAGTCTTCCATTTTCATTCTTTGAGCTCAAACAAGAACATTTTCTAATTCTCTCCCAGTATGCACAGTTACAAAATGTCTGGGCAGAGTTCAAGAGCCGAGCCTTTACCAGAGCTGGTTCTGGATTCAACAAAGAGTAAGTCCTCTGCTGCCCTCTGGTGGCCAAATGTCATTAAAGCATAAAGTGTCTGAAGTTCCTTTTAACGTTTCCATGACTGTTTATTTTAGTCTCATCCCGTGGTGTAAGAACATGAAGACCCAGTTATGTGGAATATACAGACAGTGTTTCCTGTCTGATTCTTTGTCTGCTGATGTTACTCATCGTCTCTCTGTTGGTCTGCAGGAACGAGCCCAGGCTATGGTTCGGTGAGTCTCAGCCCACTGAAACGTCTTTTTTTTTGTCTCAGCACTCTGTGTCTTTAATGAACTTTATAATGTTGTCCTTTTGCACCTTCTTAAAGGCACAGAGGCACTTCAGGCTTTCTTTTGGTTCGTCTCATGTATTGACACTTTTCTTCCCCTAGAGAGAAACTGGTGGACTGGAAGGACTTCCTGTTGGTTAAAAGCAAAAGGAACATAACCATGGTGTCATATCCTTTTTTTCCCCCCAAATGTTACCTTTCCCCTATAGGTCCACTGACTGCTTTGTTGTCTATTAATGGTTAAGTGCGCATCATATTGATAAACATTTTTCTCTTATGTCCTTTGTTTCTGCTTTCCCTGTTTCTTTATAGTGAGCATTTTACAATTTTATATTTTTAAGTGAGCACAAATATGAAGGAATCCTTGAAATTCTTGTTTTTTTGGGGGGGTTTTGTTGAGTTTATTTAAAAACCAAAAGAAAGACTAAATTATTTTAGATTTCCCAGGGCCTCAGGGCTAATTTCTAGACTACTACCCTGGTAAGACCTGGCTAAACTCAGGCCCTGCCTTTCGATCTGCAGATCTTTTTCAAAAATGTGGATCTTGACTAAGCTGATCTCACTTATCTGGAGGATTTCCCAGGCCTCGTCCATTTTATCTGCGTGGACCGAGCAACTGGCCAAATGATTGCTCCGTCACTCAACATCACAGAGCGCACTACGTCGGAGCTGGGGAAGGGACCTGTGGCTAATTATATTAAAAACAAGGTCAGACCACCTCTGCTTTATTTTACTACATGAGTGTTCTAGATGGAAAAAGACACTACGATCATTTAGATCTATGGACTTAAAAAGTAAAGATCTTAACAGTCCTTTTACATCAAAACCAACAAACAAAAAGACTCTTTACACTGGCAACAGTTTCACAAAATGTTTTCATAGTTTTACCTTAAATAAGAAGACCAATAACAGCACTGCTATGAACTAAATGCTGACTGTGATGTTAATGTAGTGAAATCAGAAAGAAGTGTTTGCAGATTTTGCTTGTTATCCTTTGACTGATGGAACATAGTTTTTTCTCTTGCCTTTGTGAAAGGCAGAATTATTTTGCCTGTTCAGTAACCACAATTACTTTCTTTTTCACTTCTGTTTATCTTTTGACCTTAAACTGAAGGTATGGGCCTTGGTCAGGACAACCCGCCGCTATCTGCAGAAGGGTTATTCCACCGTCACACTCCGTGATGGAGATTTCTATTTCTGCTACTTTCTCTGGTTTGAGAATGAAACAGTAAGTTACCAACTTTTTTCCGCCACTGAACATTGGACTCAATTTAAGGATGGATTAATCTTTTTTCTGTGCAACAAACAATTAATTCTATTAAATGTTTCCACATTTTTGCCAACTTATGTACGCATTAGCATTATGCTACAAAATCTCTATATGTCTGATCCATCAGGGATACAAGTTACAGCCAGTGGACATACCAGTGCTAGCTGATGACTCTCCACCCATTGGGATGCTCGCCTATGACTACTACAAGTAAACAACCTTACCCTGAAATGTAAGAAAACCTCAAGCGGCCTTTGCTCAGTATTAACAGAAGTCATATTTTTCACAGTAGGCTGCTGAGGTACTGCAGCAAGAACCACAAGGGGGAGAATGTGAAGTGCTATGAGCTGCTGACTGTGCACCTGGGGGTCATCCCCACAGAGATCATCCTCCAGCACTGCAGGCAACTCGCAAGCAAACTGTGGGAACCCTCACGCAATCCGCTGCTGTAGAAAGATCTTTACACTCAAATTTAGAGAGAAAGGTTTCAATCCATTGTTCCATCAGGAATCAGGAAGAAAAGCAGAACCCACATATCTGTCTCACAGTTTCCTACTCTTTTTTGGTTTTTTGGTATTTTGTGTTTGAAGTTCTCCAAATAATTTATTAGAAGCACTTTTTCACTTAGCACAGGCAACCCCTGTGACTTTAATCGACCCCATCAAGTTTGCATTCTTGAAAATTAGTTTTCTATTGATTAGTCATGCACATGTACAAAACACTGTAACTTCTTTCACCCTTTTAAAGTTTACAGCATTTGTATTTTACAAATGAACATATTGTACCTTCAATGTGACTTATATAAATGAAAAATCCAACAAGTAGTTGCTGAATGTCTTTCCTTATAAATAATTTAAACATTGTTTTACTTGCTTCCGCTCTACTATCAAAGTTGTCGTGAACACATGAGGTTGTAGCAACTGGCATTGATTGGCATTGTTTAGGGATTCTTCCTGAATCTTACACAAAGTGCACAAGAAGCAGTTTTGAGGGATTTCTTTTTTTCCTCTAGAGAAATACAACTAGCAGCATAGTTGTATTCTCTATTTTATTGAGTCTTTAGCAAATAAAATTCAAACATAAAACAGAACATGAATAAAACATGCAGGACATCACACAATATAGTCTTTTTCTAAATTCATCTGTATAATTAATACTGTTCTCAAATTAACTACCAGTACTAAAAATCAGTCCTTTGACATAGCAATGCTAACTTAGTTGTTTAGAGACTGGGAGCATTTTAAAGATCATTTTGCAGTGTGGAGTGTGTTGTGCACGGCTTGCAATAGAGGAAACATACTCCCAACCAGAAGGGGGAGTGCATGCAGACTTAAGAAAAACTCAAAGAGCTCCTGTGAGGTCAGTCACGGCTCCTGAAGCCACCAGGTCCCTCAGGAAGAGTTTCTCAGCGCTAACGTCGTGCACCACCTGGAAGATTTTAAATAAATATCATTGTGGACAAAACGTGAATTTTGTGATCAGTAACCTTGATGGGGTGGATTTGGACAAATCTCTTAGGGATCCTGGTAAAAATGTGCAAAAAGCCTTGAATAGTAAATAAATGTATCTGTTTTCATTGCATTTCACACTGTCATAATTTGAGGCCACTTATTTAGTGGAGGGAAGAAATTCCATCTGAAGAAATGATAGTTGACAAAATTATCTCTCAATAATTGGTACTGACAAAAACACCTAAAAATACATTTTAGACATGGGCAGTTTTTAAAATATTTCTTTACGTTTTGAAGTTCTTAAGAATTTAAGAACATTTCTAGTTTGTGAGACATATCTTGTTCTGAAACTAATGGTGAATAAGCAGAAAAGCATCTGTGGAAACTGTTAAGTAAGGTGTAGGTGTTGTGTTGCAGTAGGCCCTTTTCTAACAAGTATAAGCCTTGTTACAAGGCTTATGCTTGTTTTCCAGACAGAAAAAAAACTTTTTTCTCACTTCTAAATGCTCTTGAAAATCTGTGAGGTGAGCCAAAGAGCAGAGTAAATAAGAAAGCACTTGGGACTTTTGATTATTTACAGAAAAGAGTGATCTAATATCTCTGTAAGCCATGTGAAATATTGCAGGTGAAAACTTAGTAATTGTCATACTATGAACAGACTATCCCCAGCAGGGGTAGTAATAATCTTTCCTCCAGTAATTTTCTCTACGTTTTGTCGACACAGAATATTTCTACAACAAATAAGTGAATTTTTCAGGGTGGAATAAAGGATAAATCTATCCCAAGGCTTTTTGCATATCTTTCTGTGGAATCAGCATGTTTGCCCACATCTGTATGTCAGTGTAAACTTACTTGAGCTTTCATGGCACCCATGCGTATTGCCTCATAGTAGTGGAGCCTGGCCTCTGGGTGTTGCATGTCATAACCAAACCCTGCGAGGCTCACATGGTCACACATCTGCAGAGCCATCACTACGGCACTGACACCTAATGTTGGCACCATCTTTGTTCAGAACAAAAAATTACCTTTGATTCATTTCGTAAAGCAAAACACGATCTCAAACTTCACCGATAATTTGAGAGAAATTATTTAACATGATAGCAAAGAGTACAAAATAGCATCCTTTTGAAAATAAATGTTGCTCATCTTTCAATCAGCTTCTTGGATGGCCCATCAAAATATTTTTTGGGTTCTGTTTCAAAGCAGTTGTCAATTGAAACAATACAATAAATTAAACAAATGCAAATGTATCACACTTTTATGTAAAGAAATAGACAAATTATTTAGGAACTTACATTTCCCTGTTTCTGAGCATATCTCTGTATGACTTGCCCTGTCTTGTGAATGATCTCTGGATGGAGAATCTTGAAGCTCTCTGGTTTCAGCGGAATATCTTCAACTACCTCCCTCCAGAACCACATTTTGGACCAGAAGCTCTATAGATGACAAGCAGGATAACAAAAATTTACAATGAACCAATGAGAAACTTGTGCAGTATAGTTGGTATTCAGATGTGGGCTAACCAGAGGCTGCTTAGTTATTATAGAAGTCAGCCAGTCCAAGTCCAGGCTTTTAAAAGCCACCAGAGCGACCATGGAGGTCTTTTTGTACTCATCGGCCGAGTGAGGTGCTGCCTCTGGGTACATCAAGCGGATGGTGGTGCGTGACCCAGCGTCTCTCTCAAATCCAGGGACGGGAGCATTATTCATCCTGGAAACAGGCATAAGCCCCCAAAATTTCAAAAGTTGCATCAAAACAAGACTTTGTTCCAACAAATTCAAGGAAGGGCTTGGTGTGGTCAGTGAAATTCAACAAAAAATTTAATTAGGGCAACTACAGAATTTGACTATTACTTCCAGTTCAGAGAAATTTGTAAAATTAAAAGAGTACTTAAAACCTAAATTTGCAAGAGGTATGACTAGGTCAGGGGTCATTGGAGGCTCTTGAAATAATTGTATGGCCCCTAGTAGCAGTTCAAGAATGGGACAAATTTGAACCACATACCTGATAATGACATCATACTGATCTATGTGAGATCCAAGATGGCTCCCGTGAAGAATGCCTCCATTTCCCACCACCACACATCGCCTGCACCTGTCTTCTTTACTCAAAGACGGAGGCAGACCAGGCTGAGGCATAGCGGCAAGGGCCAGGGCCAAATGCTCTTCACTCCCTTGGAGCCCCAAAGGAGGGGTCAGATTCCACGCCTTGGGTTTGTTCTGTTGAACAAACACTGGGATGTCCAGAAGGCCTTTAGAACAGGACAGCGACTTGAGGTGGTCCAGACCCCAATGAGGCTGGCATGGTTGTAAAAGCAGGAGGGCTGACCGATTTAGTAAGGCCTGAGGAGGAGAGGGCACAGTAAAATAAATTATTCTGCAAATTTAACAAAGATCTTGTTAATATGCTATGACACAAATCTTTACCAAGTCTTTGGGATACTGGTAGTCATCGCTGTCTGATGACACCTTATTTAAGGGGAAATATGCAGGAATCAGAATCACCAAGTAGCATCCGATCAGCAAGATCAGACTAGTGGCAAGATTTTCCTTCCTGTTCAGAAGACAAAAGGACAAAATGGGCCATCAATAATAGCAAAAGTGTATCTGGATACTAAATGTTTGTTAGTAGTTCTTGTCAAAATAGCTCAAGCTCAGCTACATTGAAAGGATAGGTTAGTGAACACAGTTTTTAAATTTTTGACACAGATATCAATTAGATTCGAGTCTGGGCTATGACTGGCCATTCTAACACAAGAGTGCACCTTGTTTGAAACCATTATTGTCAGCTCTGGCTTTATGTTTCAGATTATTATTCCATTTGAAGATAAACTTTGTTGTCAAATTCTAGTCTTCTGTGACCATTAATTTAGTTAGATTTCTTATTTCTGCTAAACAAAAACATCTCAACAACGCGATGCTGCCACTAACACATAGCACCATGGGGATGGTGAATTTAGAGTGAAAAGCAGTGTTAGCTTTCTTAGTAAAATGAAAACCCTCACTAACTTTCTCAGGTTATCACAACCATGATCACAGCCACACCTCCACAGCTCATATGCTCATGACCACAAGCAAAGTAGTTTTCATTTGCTAAACAAACTTTGCTTTGTCCCATTTCCATTTTCTTACGTTATGTCAGATTAGTCAGGAGTAAGGTATGGAAAGTTTTCTTTCTTCTACATTAAATTAGGTATTGGCATGTAGAAGTATGATTTCTAAAGCAAAATCAAGTTACTTGTCTTCATGTTTGACTGTTGGTTGTTATATTGCTGTATATAAAATTTGTTCAACAGTCCATGTAGCCTAACATTGGGCTTCAGTCAACCCTGAAACCCTTTATGCAAATAATCATCATACTCATCAACATAATTGCTTTTTCAAAAAAGAATTACTGTGGAGAATTTGAGCAAAATAAACGTTCTATCACATTAGATATTTCTTAATTATTATTGAGAAATATAATTGGTCCAGAGCCCTCTGTAATAGCTTTGAACACAACCTCTTTTCTTCTTTGGAGGACTTGTACCTGCTTAGGAAAAAATCCCTGGACTCCGTTTTTAATATGTCTTGTTGTTTGTGACACACAGTTGTTGGTGTTGTTGTCTCTGCAGCCACAGGCAGCAGTGGAGCACCATCATCTGGATCTTCTACACTCAGACGGTTCAGCGTCACCATCGCACCTTCTTCCACCTTAAACACACACAATGTATAATGCTGACTAATGTGCCCTAAATCATTAAACATAATATTAAGGAATAATCCATCTCTACTTTTGAGACAAGATCTGTGAAAAGAATCACTGTGATTTATGCACAACAGTGAGAGTGTCATGTTACCTATTTTATAATCAAATATGAGCTGACGCTGCCTGAGACAAGAATCAGTTTTATAAACGCATAAGAACAGAGTGCAACTTACAGCTTTCCTCGAAGAGTTGCCAGCTGATTTTTAACTTTCTTTTTCCATTGCTCAGAAATAAGCAGAAGAGCGGACGGTCAAAATGGCTGAAGTTCCTTTTTTACCTGACTGAACTCTGCCTCTTCCCTCAATAGCCCTGGTTAATCATTAACATGTCAGTCACACTCCAGCTGGAAAGGGGATGAATAAGCCTGTGTGTGTCATCAGCTATTCATCCAATAAAATTCAACATTTAAATGTGAATAAACATGTGAGTGGGTGTGTGTGTCATCAGCTATTTATCCAATAAAATACAGTATTTAAACATAAAAGAGGGAGGAGGAGAGATGAAAAGTGTGATTAAGTACAGTGCTGGAAAAATGTATTCACTCCTCACAGATTTCTTACATTTTTTATTTTTTTGTCACACTTGCTTCAGGTTGTTGCTTCATGGTTTTTTTGTCTCATTTAGATTTTAGACAAAAGGAGACAAAAAATAATAATTCCAAACTAACATGGTTTAGGCGAAAATATATTTCACCTAAACATATACAGTAAATTATGACTTTGATTACAACCTGATTTGTTTGGTTCAGTTTCACTGGCCAAAGGTCTACAAAGGCCTGGTTACTGCCTGATCTGTAGAATGTAGAAATCAAACATTGAAGCACGTGAGGAGTTTCATTCGCACAATTCAAAGCATGAATGGCTATGAGGCCACCTATAGATGAAGAGTCATGGTTGCCCAGTAGGTGCTTGTGTGACACCCTTCAATTGCTGCCATTGGGCAACTCCCCCGTGTAAACCATGTCAAAAAGTGTGACTGTTTGGGGCTTACCAATCTTTGTCAGAGTTTTTTTTATTTTTATTATTATTGTTATTGAAATGCAATGGGAAGTTGTGTTTCTCAGAGTACTCAAGCCACATTGTTCTTGTGCCTTATTTGCTTTTGATGCTTATTTGATTGAGTTATGTGTTTTTCAAAATTCCTTAGTGATTTGGCCAAAGCCCTGAAAGGATTTCTCCAAGTTTGAAGGACTTGCGCTCCTTTTATCCTTGAGGGCATCTTTTCAGCCCAGCTGGGTGGAGTTATTATGACCAACTGCTTAAAGTCTATTGGTGATAACATTCAAAGAGCAGATATAGCACAGTTTATGTACATTTTTTGTAAACTTCAATGTTGCCTCTTTAATTCCTTAACCACTGTCTTCTACTTATCCAAGATTGTGTCACAGACCTAAGAAAAAGCCAGGCATCTTTCTCCCCCGCATTTCTCTCTAGCTCATTCTGGTTTGCGTGCCAAAAGGTATAAAATGGCTCTGAAGTGAGTTTTTGTCTTCCCTATGATCTACTCCAGTGACATAGGGCCCAAAAAATCCTCCAAAGTTCCAAGAAAGATCCAGTGTACTGTGTCTTGTACCTCTGTCCTACCATATGACTAAATGTTGATAAATTAACTATAATTACATAGGCAAGACAATGGAAAACCTGCAGGAACTGAAACATTGGAGCTGGTCTACTTGATAAATTGGTCATATCCTTAAAATATTTAAAAATTATATTTCTTACATTTTTACCTAAAAGTTTGTTCTGATAAGTACTGAGAACTATCTATCAATAGATAATAAAACAATAGAAAGGAAATATTACTTTTGTTTAAAAATATATGTTTTCATTATAGTTAAAATGTGTTTTACATACTCAAGGTAAGATAAAATAAATAAGCCCAGATCATTTTTATTTTATTCTGACACCTAACAGAACCAAACCAAACCTGCCGTTGAAAGAGAGGTTTGTTTCAACCACGGCTGTATGTGATGTGTGCAAGCTATTCAATTTCATTATCAGCCCCACGCAGTATTTCCTGTTCCAGACAAGGCTGCTCTAACTGTCAGGGAGAGAGGGAACACAAACCACCCACAACACAGGGTTAGGAATCAGATAGTTCTTCCAGTCTATATAACTCTAAAACTGAGACCCAACAACACATTAGCGAAGAAAAGCACCTGACAAAAAATCATTCTTATCGACACAGCTCCTAAGTGCTTGACATTTTTAGGTTTCTCCCTTGCAATTCATGTGACGAATAAGCTGCATGCTGCTGTGAGCTGATTTTATTGAGAGGGGGATGGGAAACTTTCTCACTGTGATGCAGCCAAAATTCAGAGGAACCTGTTTATGCATGAAATATTGAGTTTTTTTCAGTCCCTAATTCATAATCCAGCTCCTGTGCTAGAGCTCAGCACTGACCAATAATTGATGTTTTGTTGCTTTCTCGAACAAAGATCAAAAACTCGCTGAGAAAAATTGTTTCTTTTTACAATACACCCTTTATTAAATACGCCTCCATGATACATAACCAGACGAATTCCACGAAATCAGTGGATGCTTTATTTAAAGACCACATGATAACAATCCTCAAAAAGGTAACACCATGGCAACAAGATATTTTTATTTTACCAGGCAAATCAAATTGTGGACAGGCACATTTGTAAAGCACCATTTGTTTTCAGGTGGAAATGGAAGCATGACTCTTGTGAGATCAGTTGGTGAGTGAAAAAATGCATCTACACATGCAGCATACTTTAAATGTGCACCTAAATACTGTTACTGATACCAAAACAGGTCAGAGTATCTGTTTGTAAGTCTCTTTTTCGGTCTTAAAAGTTATCATAACACATTAAACCAAGCTATAGGGCTTGACTCTTGATTTATTCTTTTTTCACAGAATGTAGCAGTGAAAATGTAAATCTTTCTTATCTGACTTTAGAAATAACTGAAACCAAATATTTCCTTGCTTAATCAACGGGTCATTTTTTGTTCATATGTACTTAAATTCCAATTGAAATTCTCCTCATTGATTTGTCTTTACTATCCAACTCTAAGGCCTGTTTGTTTGCACTACTGACCATTTCAGGTGTTCATACTTTTTATATGACATGATTGTCTTTGGTTGACGTTTTGGAGGCAACACCAGAATAAATAATGTCTACTGATGTGTTGTAAGGCCTGTTAAACATTCAAGTATACAGAACACATAATAGCTGTGATCAGCTGTAATAAATTATGTGCCAAAATATCAAACATGATAAAAACACAATTTTCCACTAGTCCAGACTGCTTAAAAATAAAATGCATACAGTTAGATACAATTAATATTTATACACCTTACACACATTAATAAACAAGTACATAATTTTTTTTTTATTTAGCTGCCTAAATTATCTAGGTCCATAGATTCAACACAAGGTGCTGGTGAGGAATTTACATTCAGTCACCATCAGAATGCGCACCAGATTAATTGTTGGGCTTTTAATGATGCAGGGCTTTCTCCATGTTGCAACTAGGCCTGTCACAATGAGCAATAAATCAATTAATCCCAAGATAAATTAAAACAAACTCAATAATTTCCACTTGCATGATTTATTGTTTTCTCTTTTCTCTCTCACTTTCTACCAAAAACTGGATGATAAAAAATTGTCAGCCTGCTGCATCAGTCTCAAATAGGCCCCATGTTTAGAGAGTCTTCATAAATAATTTCATTTGTTGTTTCTGTTGCTTGGTTTATTTATTTTCAATATTTAAAATGTCTTTGAATTCCTGTGTTTATTAAAATGTAAAGTTTGTTGATCTTTGAGAATGTGCTCTTGCATTTTTATGGTATTTTCACTATATCTCTTGTAAAGGGTCTCAGAACAATATTATCGTTTATCGTAATAACTTCTGGGACAATTTATCATATAGCAAAATTTGTTATCATGACACACCTAGTTGCAACAATACAATGGTACAACAAACGACAACAATTAATTTTAAAACAAGAACTTGTTGGGTAAGTTTGAATTTAATGTAAATTTTCTGTACAGGATTAAAAGCATACATATAATCCCACTAATATTTGGAAAATTGTCCTTCAACAAGTTGCAAAGAAGCTTACAAATTGTCATTTCAAAATAGGGACTGATTCAAAAGCTAAATGTTCACCTGCTTTATGCATTTTTGTTTTGATTCCAAATAAAAAACCAAAACTGGCTTTGGAAACTAACAAAGTAGGTTTAACGTTTCACAAAAATCCATTTACTGTGATTACAGAGTGGTTGCCAGAAAACCACATGATTTAAACAAACTCTACCATGTTTGATAGGAGGAGTCAAACATCCAGCCAGAACTGCACCAAGAGTTTGCTGATGGAAAAAAAAAATGCATTTCCCCTATAACAAACTAGGATGCAGATGAGTAAATATTAATGGGATAAATGTATGTTTGAGCCTGTGTGTATTATTTTTATTTTGTTTTCAGCAGAGAAAACCCACAACAATAAATTCAAAATTCTTCATCCGACTCTGGTTTCTCAAATTCGTTGAAACTGTTTGTTGGACGATCATACGACCCTGAATTCATGCTGATGATGACCGTATGTAAACCTCTGAGCTCCACTGAATGATTCTAACATGTTGTACAAATGTTGAGTCATGGTGATCTTCTTTCCCAATAATAACAATCATCAAGAAGAAGACTTGCAAATGACAGCACTTAATCAGGCTTTCAACTCCTTAAACTGACAGATACCTCAAGGCAAGTCATGCAGTGAGAACGTGAGGAGGGGGTGTTGCTCATCATCTGATTATTTTATGAACACCCCCCAAGAATGTGATTGTGTGAAAATATCTTTAAGGCAAATGTGAATAGTTAAATATGTACATTCTTTCTTTAACATGCAGCCATGAGTTTTCCAGTTTTTTTTTTTTTGTTTTTTTTTTTTACTAAATTTTAAGCTATTCTAATAAAAAGTATTTTTAAAAAGTAATTTCTCTAATCAGCAGCAAAATGATCAGCTATAGAAAGAAACAGACACATTTTATTGTATGATGTCAATATGAGAGACAGCAGCTTCCCCTGCTTACATTACTCATCAAGTTAAAGGTGTGCTTCATGAAGTTCTTCATGTCATAGAAAATCATCCAAAAATGTTCAAATGCATTTCCCTTAAGTCACTTTAAGTTAGGACAAGCAAACAAAGAAATGGTAAAAACCAGACAAAGAGAGGTTGTGAAAGAGAGTGTTCACCCTTAAGGCCCATCTGGAAGGTGCTGAAAGTTTAGTCCTAACACCTTTATGGTCTATGGCAGTCATAGAGCCAGGCTGTGAGCGCTGGAGGCTGAGGCCTGAGCACGCTGCACCACTCCAGGACACTTCTCCCTTTTCTGCAGCTTGTGGTTTTGAAACAAGCCCTCATTTCGTGGAGCACCATGAGTTCCATCAGGGAACGTCAATAGCCCTGCAGACACAGATACACCGGACTATAGCCAACCACAGGCACACAATATTGACATTCCAATCGATTTGCTGTTAGAGCGGTGTTATACACTTACCATATCCCTCAACACGGCCATCTTTGAATTCTCCTTCGAACTTCATGCCATCGAATCGACTAAAGACTCCTGAACCTTGAAACTTTCCGTGAGCAAATTCTCCTTCGTATCTGTCATGACAAAACAATGTGACCAGGTTGTCTTTTGTAATCTTTGTAGGGGTTTAACTATCATTTCTCTACACACCTTGATCCATCTGTAAAAAGCAGCACACCAGAACCGTGAAAGAGTCCATTCTCAAACTGGCCAGTGTAACATGTTCCATCCTGAAACTTGAGCTGGCCTAGGCCATGTCGCCGACCTAGAATAATGAACCATATACTGCTTAATGACTGAAACAGCTATCAATGAGACACATTTTGCTGTTACGATTACGTCTTATTGGTATTTTATGCAATGGACCAACACAAAGCAGAGAATAGTTGTGACATGAAAGGAAAGTAATAGTTTACAGATCAGTTTACATTTCAATGTGATCTGTGTGTGTATGTGTGTAAAGTGTGTGGTGTGTATGAATTAAGTCCCTCTTGAGTGAATACGTTTTACAGCCGACTTGATTACTGCTGCAAGTCATTTGACCATTTCTTGTTTGCAAGGCAGTGTTATTTATGTAAGGCCAGGCCAAAATTGTTGTTGAGCACCTATGAGTATCAATGTAGATATCTGTTTATAAGTCTTGCCAAAGGTCCTCAATTGGATTTGGTACCATTCTTTTACTGGGCCATCCTCACACATAAATATGTTCTTACCTGAGCCATTCCATTGTAGCTCTGCATGTTTAATGCTACTGTAACATAAAAGTGTATCTTAGTCTGAACTCCTTTGAATCTTCTAACAGGTTTTCTTCCATTACTGCCTTGTATTCATCTTCTAAACAAATCTGACCAGATTCCCTGTTCCTACAGTTTTAAGAGTCCTCAGAGCATTATGCTGTCACCAAGTTTAGCAGTGGGGATGATGGGATGTTTTTCTCCACAAAGAGAGTTTGTATGTATTTTGCAGAAAGCTCAACTGTGTAATATTCTGTCACTTAATTTCACCCATTTTCTGTGTCTCCTACATGACTTGTAGAGAACTGCTAGTGTATTTTTTTCACAGCCTTTTTTCAACAATTCAAGTTTTCTTGGCTCTCTTCCATAAACACAGGTTTTGTGGAGTGCAAAACCTAATAGTTGTCGAGTCAACAGATTTTCCATGAAACCTGGATCTCTGTAGCTTCACCCATGGACCATTTCCCTGCTTCCCTGCTGAACACTCTCCTTTCCTGCTGTATTGGGTAAGTGGGCAACCATGTCTTTACACTTTTGTTATTCTCACACCACATAATGGATTACACAGTGGTCTGTGAAGTTTAGAATGGTTGAAATATTGTTTTATAACCTAAAATCAATTTGAACCTCTGTATAATTTTAACTCTGACCTGTCTGCTGAGTTTCTTGGTCTTCATGATGATGCTATGACCTTTGAAGAGTTCACAGAAAAGCTGTACATACATTCAAATTAAGTCACACAAAACAGGGAAGTATGAACTAAATAGGTGACTTCTGAAGACGACTGATATCAATGGGTTTTATTTAGTGATATCTGAGTTAAAGAGACTGAATACAAATGCACGCCAAACTTTTCAACTTTTCATCTTTAAAAAAAAAGAAAAAAATATGAATCTTTTTTTTAACTTTATAATTATGCACCATTTTGTGTTGGGCCATCACATTAAATCCCATAAAAACATATTTAAACTGAAAAAGTTTTAAGGATTACACTGCCTTGCAAAATACACTTCAATACTATATTTAAGTAATTTGTTAGACTGCATTTTGCCTGAATAGACATGTTTGTGTTTTATTAAAATAAGTTTGTAATAAAGAAAGGGAACTTCTTTTTTTTTTTTTTTTTTTTGCAATTTTGGTGCAATTTTATTTCTTGTATATAAACAACCTTTTCCCACCTCCTGTGAGATAAAGGTTTACAACAAAATTAGGAGTCCCATCTGCTGACTGTGTAGGTGGGATTTATTGCAGTCTAATCCTGCATGCTTGCACTGATTTCCACTGAAGGACCCCTGCTAGGACACAAGTAATGGAGCTTACTTCTACTTAGTGATTCAGTAATGAATCATTTACAACTTGGCTACAACTTGCAACATTAAATCTAATAGGTAAACTGAATCTGGTGTAAAAAGATGAGAATTCTTACTCCTTAAAAAACAGAGCAAAAGAATAAGCAGAAGAAAAGGACAAAAATGTGTAAATTAATTGACTGGCTTTCTTTTTAGGACTCTCTTCAAACTCCCAAAGACTCCCAATCTATAGTCAGGTGCAAAGAGGATTTGCTTACACTCGGGGTGACCAATGGCAGCTAATTGGGATTTATATAAATAGCTTGAACCTATAAGTGGATGCGCATGTGAGAGGCTTTAAGCATATAAATGTCATCATCATCTTCCCCAGGTGTGAAAACTGACAAAATTAAAAGCGTCAAGCCTGAAAAAGAAACAATCAGGGTATTGCTTAAGTTTAAAAGACCTAGAAAACTACTACATGTTTCCGGTCAAGTGATTTAGGACAAAGTTCTTCAGCCAGTTACTCCATAAGGTTTTTAGAAAGCAACAGTTTCAAAACTGATACATTTTCCACCACACTGTTCCTGTAGCTGTATAGAGCACAAAGTAATGCATTATTGACTCTCAATTACAGTAGAAAATGTGGAAGTTTGAAAATATTGTAGCAATTTTCTTTCTTTTAAATGTAACACTGTTTTAAAACTACAAGCGGCAAACTATCACCAGCATGTCTTCTGTTCGCATCTGGTGATGAGTTTATCAGTCAGTTAGCTGACAGATAAACAAGCAAACATCAATGTATTATTTTTGTTTTACACTATAAACAGCAAAATGCCAAAAAAGTATAGTATTCTGCTCAATTAGCAAGTTTATTAGTAATACTAAAATCTGAGGATGGTCATCTGTAATAACATGTAAATAAATACTTTCTAAAGTTCTGTAGTTAACACCATTAAAACTGGTGACACAACCGACTTGTTTCAGTTTTGTTAAGAAAGCAGGTTTAATGTTGCATTTCTGCAGGATTGTGAGAAGGGATTGTCTCACCTTCTTTCCACTCGCCGTGGTACTCCTCTCCACTGGCATAAGTAAAAGATCCTCTGGTCAAAGTCATGGTGTTCCTATTTAAAAGTCACAAATGCACCCCACTGGATCAGAATTACTTCTTAGCGGTGTAAAACTGATTACTAAAGTACAACTATTATGATATTTTTTGCCTTGCTGTTTCTTTAGGACAAATGGTCTGTTTTCTTTTTACAAAGCTCTTAAAAAAACAAAAAACAAAAACAAAAACAAAGGTCAAACTGACAATAGTTATACGCACAAGTGGTATTTTGATATGGGTGATACGGCTCAACCTTCATGGCGCTATTTTCTCAGAGAGAAAAGGTACAAATGGACTTAACAAAAAGTTGTGTTTTTTCTTTTGCTATTTGTCACATTCAGTCAATAGAGATTAGGGGTTGTAAAAATAATCTAGAAATAATCAAGACTAGCCAGCCAGTCCAAGTGAAATTTGTATTCAATTGAGATTATTGCTACATTTAAGGGCTATCTCACTGTTTTTAGATAAATTTCACTGTAGGTGATAATACTATTAATACTATTATATTATTAATTACAAAATCTGAAATACAACAAATCTAT